>JANJGN010004527.1:0-32469 GCA_026770705.1 Isurus oxyrinchus | reverse complement strand
GCTCTGTTTAAGTCTGTTTAACTCTGTTTGCCTCTGTTTCACTCTGTTTGCCTCTGTTTAACACTGTTTGCCTCTGTTTAACTCTGTTTGCCTCTGTTTAACACTGTTTGCCTCTGTTTAACACTGTTTGCCGCTGTTTAACACTGTTTATCTCTGTTTGCATCTGTTTAACACTGTTTGCCTCGGTTTAACACTGTTTTGCCTCTGTTTAACACTGTTTGCCTCTGGTTAACACTGTTTGCCTCTGTTTAACACTTTTTAACTCTGTTTAACACTGTTTACCTCGTTTTCCTTTGTTTAGCTCCATTTCAATCAGTTTAACTCTGATTGCCTCTGTTTCACTTTGTTTACGTCTGTTTGCCTCTGTTTGCCTCTGTCTGCCTCTGTTTGCCTGTTCTTGTCTCTGTTTGCCTCTGCCTGCCTCTGCTTGCCTCTGTTTAACCCTGTTTGCCTCTGTTTGCCTCTGCTAAAACGTGTTTGCCTCTGTTTAAACCTGTTTGCCTCTGTTTAACACTGTTTGCCTCTGTTTAACACTGTTTGCCTCTATTTAACACTGTTTGCCTCTATTTAACACTGTTTGCCTCTATTTAACACTGTTTGCCTCTGTTTGCCTCTGTTTAACACTGTTTGCCTCTGTTTAACACTGTTTGCCTCTGTTTAAATCTGTTTGCCTCTGTTTAACACTGTTTGCCTCTGCTTAACACTGTTTGCCTCTGCTGAACACTGTTTGCCTCTGTTTAACACTGCTTAACTCTGTTTGCCTCTGTTTAAGTCTGTTTGCTTCTGTCAACTCTGTTTGCCTCTGTTTAAGTCTGTTTAACTCTGTTTGCCTCTGTTTCACTCTGTTTGCCTCTATTTAACACTGTTTGCCTCTGTTTAACTCTGTTTACCTCTGTGTAACACTGTTTGCCTCTGTCTAACACTGTTTGCCTCTGTTTAACACTGTTTATCTCTGTTTGCATCTGTTTAACAATGTTTGCCTCTGTTTAACACTGTTTGCCTCTGTTTAACACTGTTTGCCTCTGCTTAACACTGTTTGCCTCTGATTAACACTTTTTAACACTGTTTAACACTGTTTACCCTCGTTTTCCTTTCTTTAGCTCCGTTTCAATCAGTTTAACTCTGATTGCCTCTGTTTCACTTTGTTTAAGTCTGTTTGCCTCTGTTTGCCTCTGTCTGCCTCTGTTTGCCTCTTCTTGTCTCTGTTTGCCTCTGCCTGCCTCTGCTTGCCTCTGTTTAACCCTGTTTGCCTCTGTTTGCCTCTGCTAAAACGTGTTTGCCTCTGTTTAAACCTGTTTGCCTCTGTTTAACACTGTTTGCCTCTGTTTTAAACCTGTTTGCCTCTGTTTATCACTGTTTGCCTCTGTTTAACACTGTTTGCCTCTGTTTAACACTGTTTGCCTCTGTTTCACACTGTTTGCCTCTATTGAACACTGTTTGCCTCTGTTTGCCTCTGTTTAACACTGTTTGCCTATGTTTAACACTGTTTGCCTCTGTTTAACACTGTTTGCCTCTGCTTAACACTGTTTGCCTCTGCTGAACACTGTTTGCCTCTGTTTAACACTGCTTAACTCTGTTTGCCTCTTTTTAAGTCTGTTTGCCTCTGTCAACTCTGTTTGCCTCTGTTTAAGTCTGTTTAACTCTGTTTGCCTCTGTTTCACTCTGTTTGCCTCTGTTTAACACTGTTTGCCTCTGTTTAACTCTGTTTGCCTCTGTTTAACACTGTTTGCCTCTGTTTAACACTGTTTGCCTCTGTTTAACACTGTTTATCTCTGTTTGCATCTGTTTAACACTGTTTGCCTCGGTTTAACACTGTTTGCCTCTGTTTAACACTGTTTGCCTCTGCTTAACACTGTTTGCCTCTGTTTAACACTTTTTAACTCTGTTTAACACTGTTTACCTCGTTTTCCTTTGTTTAGCTCCATTTCAATCAGTTTAACTCTGATTGGCCTCTGTTTCACTTTGTTTACGTCTGTTTGCCTCTGTTTGCCTCTGTCTGCCTCTGTTTGCCTGTTCTTGTCTCTGTTTGCCTCTGCCTGCCTCTGCTTGCCTCTGTTTAACCCTGTTTGCCTCTGTTTGCCTCTGCTAAAACGTGTTTGCCTCTGTTTAAACCTGTTTGCCTCTGTTTAACACTGCTTGCCTCTGTTTAACACTGTTTGCCTCTATTTAACACTGTTTGCCTCTATTTAACACTGTTTGCCTCTATTTAACACTGTTTGCCTCTGTTTGCCTCTGTTTAACACTGTTTGCCTCTGTTTAACACTGTTTGCCTCTGTTTAACACTCTTTGCCTCTGTTTAACACTGTTTGCCTCTGCTTAACATTGTTTGCCTCTGCTGAACACTGTTTGCCTCTGTTTAACACTGCTTAACTCTGTTTGCCTCTGTTTAAGTCTGTTTGCCTCTGTCAACTCTGTTTGCCTCTGTTTAAGTCTGTTTAACTCTGTTTGCCTCTGTTTCACTCTGTTTGCCTCTATTTAACACTGTTTGCCTCTGCTTAACTCTGTTTACCTCTGTGTAACACTGTTTGCCTCTGTCTAACACTGTTTGCCTCACTTTGCCTCTGTTTCACTTTGTTTAAGTCTGTTTGCCTCTGTTTGCCTCTGTCTGCCTCTGTTTGCCTCTTCTTGTCTCTGTTTGCCTCTGCCTGCCTCTGCTTGCCTCTGTTTAACCCTGTTTGCCTCTGCTAAAACGTGTTTGCCTCTGTTTAAAACCTGTTTTCCTCTGTTTAACACTGTTTGCCTCTGTTTAACACTGTTTGCCTCTGTTTAACAGTGTTTGCCTCTATTTAACACTGTTTGCCTCTGTTTGCCTCTGTTTAACACTGTTTGCCTCTGTTCAACACTGTTTGCCTCTGATTAACACTGTTTGCCTCTGCTTAACACTGTTTGCCTATGCTTAATACTGTTTGCCTCTGTTTAACACTGCTTAACTCTGTTTGCCTCTGTTTAAGTCTGTTTAAATCTGTTTGCCTCTGTTTAAGTCTCTGTAACTCTGTTTGCCTCTGTTTAAGTCTGTTTGCCTCTGTTTGCCTCTGTTTAATACTGTTTAACTCTGTTTGCCTCTGTTGAAGTCTGTTTAAATCTGTTTGCCTCTGTTTAACACTGCTTAACCTCTGTTTCAGTCTGTCTGCCTCTGTTTCATTCTGTTTGCCTCTGTATGCCTCCGCCTGCCTCTGTTTGCCTCTGTTTGCCTCTGTTTGCCTTTTTTTGCCTCTGTTTGCCTCTGTTTGCCTCTGTTTAACACTGTTTGCCTCTGTTTAAGACTGTTTGCCTCTGTTTAAACACTGTTTACCTCTGTTTGCCTCTGTTTACCTCTTTTTGCCTCTGTTTAACACTGTTTGCCTCTGTTTAAAACTGTTTGCCTCCGTTTAACACTGTTTGCCTCTGCTTAACACTGTTTGCCTCTGTTTAAGTCAGTTTGCCTCTGTTTAATTCTGTTTGCCTCTGTCAACTCTGTTTGCCTCTGTTTAAGTCTGTTTAACTCTGTTTTCCTCTGTTTAACTCTGTTTGCCTCTGTTTGCTTCTGTTTAAGTCTGTTTGCCTCTGTTTAAGTCTGTTTGCATCTGTTAAAGTCTGTTTGCCTCTGTTTGCCTCTGCCTGCCTCTGCTTGCCTCTGTTTAACCCTGTTTGCCTCCGTTTGCCTCTGTTTAACCCTGTTTGCCTCTGTTTAACGCTGTTTGCCTCTGTTTAACACTGTTTGCCTCTGTTTAACACTGTTTGCCTCTGCTTAACACTGTTTGCCTCTGCTTAATACTGTTTGCCTCTGTTTAACACTGCTTAACTCTGTTTGCCTCTGTTTAAGTCTGTTTAAATCTGTTTGCCTCTGTTTAAGTCTGTGTAACTCTGTTTGCCTCTGTTTAAGTCTGTTTGCCTCTGTTTAATTCTGTTTAACTCTGTTTGCCTCTGTTTAAGACTGTTTCACTCTGTTTATCTCTGTTTGCCTCTGTTTCACTCTGATTGTCCCTGATTAACTCTGTCTGCCTCTGGTTGCCTCTGTCTCACTCTATTTAAATCTGTTTGTCTCTGTTTAACTCTGGTTGCCTGTGTTTAACTCTGTTTGCCTCTGTACTACTCAGGTTAACTCTGCTTGCCTCTGCTTGCCTCAGGTTAATTCATTTTGCCTCTGTTTAATTCTGTTTGCCTCTGTTTAACTCTGTTTAACAATGTTTGCCCCTGTTTAACTCTGTTTCATTCTGTTTGCCTCTGTTTAAATCTGTTTGCCTCTGCTTGAATCTGTTTGCCTCTGTTTAACTCTGTTTAACTGTGTTCAACTCCGTTTGCCTTTGTTGAATTCTGTTAACCTCTGTTTGCCTCGGTTTGCCTCTGTTTAAGTCTGTTTGTCTCTGTTTAATTCCGTTTAATTGTGTTTGCCTCTGTTTAACTCTGTTTCCGTCTGCTTAACTCTGTGTGCCTCTGCTTGTCTCTGTTGAACTCTGTTTGCATCTGTTTTACTCAGTTTAACTCTGTTTGCCTATGCTTCTGTCAGGTTAACTTGTTTGCCTGTGTTTAACGCTGTTTGCCTCAGGATAACTCTGTTTATCTCTGTTTGTCTCTGTTTAAGTCTGCTTGCATCTGTTTGCATCTGTACAACTCTGTTTAACTCTGTTTGCCTCCGTTTCACTCTCTTTACCTCTGTTTTCCTCTGTTTAACTCTGCCTCTTTTTAACTCTGTTTAACACTGTTTGCCCCCGTTTAACTCTGTTTCACTCTGCTTGCCTCTGGTTGCCTCTGTCTATTTCAGTTTGCCTCTCTTTAACTCTGTTTAACTCTGTATAACTTTGTTTGCCTCTGTTTGCCTCTGTTTGCCTCTGTTTAACTCTGTTTAACTCTGTTTAACTCTGTTTGCCTCTGTTCCACACTTTTTGCCTCTGTTGAACTCTGCTTAACTCGATCTGCCTCTGTTTTCCTCGTTTTAACCCTGCTTGCCTGTATCGAACTATGTTTGCCTTTGTTTAACTTGGTTTAACTCTGTTTGCATCTGCTTGCCTCAGGTTAACTCTGTTTGCCTCAGCTTGCCTCAGGTTAACACTGTTTGCCTCTGTTTAACTCTGTTTGCCTCAGCTTAACTCTGTTTGCCACTTTATGCATCTGTTGAACTCTGTTTGCATCTCTTTAACTCTGTCTAACTCTGTTTGCCTCGGTTTAAGACTGTTTCACTCTGTTTATCTCTGTTTGCCTCTGTTTCACTCTGATTGTCCCTGATTAACTCTGTCTGCCTCTGGTTGCCTCTGTCTCACTCTATTTAAATCTGTTTGTCTCTGTTTAACTCTGGTTGCCTCTGTTTAACTCTGTTTGCCTCTGTACAACTCAGGTTAACTCTGCTTGCCTCTGCTTGCCTCAGGTTAATTCATTTTGCCTCTGTTTAAGTCTGTTTGCCTCGGTTTGCCTCTGTTTAACTCTGCTTACCACTGTTTGCCTCTGTTTAACTCTGTTTAACTCTGTTTGCCTCTGTTCCACACTTTTTGCCTCTGTTGAACTCTGCTTAACTCGGTCTGCCTCTGTTTTCCTCTTTTTAACCCTGCTTGCCTGTATCGAACTATGTTTGCCTTTGTTTAACTTGGTTTAACTCTGTTTGCATCTGCTTGCCTCAGGTTAACTCTGTTTGCCTCAGCTTGCCTCAGGTTAACACTGTTTGCCTCTGTTTAACTCTGTTTGCCTCAGCTTAACTCTGTTTGCCACTTTATGCATCTGTTGACCTCTGTTTGCATCTCTTTAACTCCGTGTAACCCTGTTTGCCTCTGTTTCTCTCTCTTTAAATCTGTATTATTCTCATAACCCCAGTTTGGCTGTCTCGAGCTCTGTTTGACTCTGTCTAACTCTGTTTGCCCCTATTTAACTCTATTGCACTCTGTTTGCCTCTGCGTGTCTCTGTCTAAATCTGTTTGCCTCTGTTTAAGACTGTTTCACTCTGTTTATCTCTGCTTGCCTCTGTTTCACTCTGATTGTCTCTGATTAACTCTGTCTGCCTCTGGTTGCCTCTGTCTAACTCTATTCAAATCTGTTTGTCTCTGTTTAAGTCTCTTTGTCTCTGTTTAATTCCGTTTAATTGTGTTTGCCTCTGTTTAACTCTGTTTCCGTCTGCTTAACTCTGTGTGCCTCTGTTTGTCACTGTTGAACTCTGTTTGCATCTGTTTTACTCAGTTTAACTCTGTTTGCCTCTGCTTCTCTCAGGTTAACTTGTTTGCCTGTGTTTAACGCTGTTTGCCTCAGTATAACTCTGTTTAACCCTGTTTGTCTCTGTTTAACACTGTTTGCCTCTGTTTAAATCTGTTAATCTCTGTTTGCCTCATTGTAACTTGGTTTAACTCTGCCTCTGTTTAACTCTGTTTGCCTCTGTTTGCTCTGTTTGACTCTGTTTAACTCTGTTTGCATCTGCTTAACGCTGTTTAACTCTGCCTCTGTTTAACTCTGTTTAACTCTGCCTCTGTTTGCCTCTGTTTAACTCTTTTTAACTCTGTTTGCCTCTGTTTGCTGCTGTTTGCCTCTGTTTGCCTCTGCTTATCTCTGTTTAACACTGTTTGCCTCCATTTGAATCTGTTTGCCTCTGTTTGTATCTGTTTGCCTCTGTTTAACTCAGCTTGCCTCTCTTTAACTCTGTTTGACTCTGTTTAAATCTGTTCGCCCCTGTTTAAGTCCCTTTAACTCTTTTTGCCTCTGTTTAACTCTGTTTAACTCTGTTCAAATCTGTTTGCCTCTGTTGAATTCTGTTAACCTCTGTTTGCCTCGGTTTGCCTCTGTTTAACCTCTGTTTGCCTCTGTTTGCCACTGCTTAACTCTTTTAAACCCTGTTTGACTCTGTTTAACTCTGTGTACCTCTGTTTGATTCTGTTTAACTCTTTTTAACCCTGTTTGGTTTTTTAACTCTGTTTGCCTCTGTCTAACTCTGTTTAACTGTCTTTGCCTCTGTTTAACTCCGTTTGCCTCTGTTTGCATCTGTTTGCAACTGTGTAAATCTGTTTAACTCTGTTTGCCTCCGTTTCACTCTGTTTACCTCTGTTTTCCTCTGTTTAACTCTGTTTAAATCTGTTTGCCTCAGTTTGCCTCTGTTTAACTTTGTTTGCCTCTGTTTAACTCTGTTTGCCTCTGTTTAAGTCTGTTTGCATCTGTTTGCATCTGTGTAAATCTGTTTAACTCTGTTTGCCTCCGTTTCACTCTGTTTACCTCTGTTTTCCTCTGTTTAACATGTTTAAATCTGTTTGCCTCAGTTTGCCTCTGTTTAACTTTGTTTGCCTCTGTTTGCCTCTGTTTGCATCTGTTTGCAACTGTGTAAATCTGTTTAACTCTGTTTGCCTCCGTTTCACTCTGTTTACCTCTGTTTTCCTCTGTTTAACTCTGTTTAAATCTGTTTGCCTCAGTTTGCCTCTGTTTAACTTTGTTTGCCTCTGTTTAACTCTGTTTGCCTCTGTTTAAGTCTGTTTGCATCTGTTTGCATCTGTGTAAATCTGTTTAACTCTGTTTGCCTCCGTTTCACTCGGTTTACCTCTGTTTTCCTCTGTTTAACATGTTTAAATCTGTTTGCCTCAGTTTGCCTCTGTTTAACTTTGTTTGCCTCTGTTTGCCTCTGTTTAACTCTGCTTACCAGTGTTTGCCTCTGTTTAACACTGTTTGCCTCTGTTTAACTCTGTTTGCCACTTTATCCATCTGTTGAACTCAGTTTGCATCTCTTTAACTCTGCGTAACTCTGTTTGCCTCTGTTTCCCTCTCTTTAAATCTGTATTATTCTCATTACCCCAGTTTGGCTGTCTTTAACTCTGTTTGACTCTGTCTAACTCTGTTTGCCCCTATTTAACTCTATTGCACGCTGTTTGCCTCTGCGTGTCTCTGTCTAACTCTGTTTGCCTCTGTTTAAGAATGTTTCACTCTGTTTATCTCTGTTTGCCACTGTTTCACTCTGATTGTCCCTGATTAACTCTGTCTGCATCAGTTTGCCTCTGTTTAACTTTGTTTGCCTCTGTTTGCCTCTGTTTAACTCTGCTTACCACTGTTTGCCTCTGTTTAACTCTGTTTAACTCTGTTTAACTCTGTTTGCCTCTGTTCCACACTTTTTGCCTCTGTTGAACTCTGCTTAACTCGGTCTGCCTCTGTTTTCCTCTTTTTAACCCTGCTTGCCTGTATCGAACTATGTTTGCCTTTGTTTAACTTGGTTTAACTCTGTTTGCATCTGCTTGCCTCAGGTTAACTCTGTTTGCCTCAGCTTGCCTCAGGTTAACACTGTTTGCCTCTGTTTAACTCTGTTTGCCTCAGCTTAACTCTGTTTGCCACTTTATGCATCTGTTGAACTCTGTTTGCATCTCTTTAACTCCGTGTAACTCTGTTTGCCTCTGTTTCTCTCTCTTTAAATCTGTATTATTCTCATAACCCCAGTTTGGCTGTCTTGAGCTCTGTTTGACTCTGTTTAACTCTGTTTGCCCCTATTTAACTCTATTGCACTCTGTTTGCCTCTGCGTGTCTCTGAAAAATCTGTTTGCCTCTGTTTAAGACTGTTTCACTCTGTTTATCTCTGCTTGCCTCTGTTTCACTCTGATTGTCCCTGATTAACTCTGTCTGCCTCTGGTTGCCTCTGTCTAACTCTATTCAAATCTGTTTTTTCTCTGTTTAACTCTGGTTGCCTCTGTTTAACTCTGTTTGCCTCTGTACAACTCAGGTTAACTCTGCTTGCCTCTGCTTGCCTCAGGTTAATTCTTTTTGACTCGAAACGTCAACTCCTTTCTTCTCCGCCGATGCTGCCAGACCTGCTGAGATTTTCCAGGTAATTCTGTTTTTGTTTTGGAATTCCAGCATCCGCAGTTTTGTTTTGGTTTTTAATTCTTTTTGCCTCGGTTTAACTCTGTTTGCCTCTGTTTAACACTGTTTGCCCCTGTTTAACTCTGTTTCACTCTGTTTGCCTCTGTTTAAATCTGTTTGCCTCTGTTTGAATGTGTTTGCCTCTGTTTAACTCTGTTTAACTGTGTTCAACTCTGTTTGCCTCTGTTGAATTCTGTTAACCTCTGTTTGCCTCGGTTTGCCTCTGTTTAAGTCTGTTTGTCTCTGTTTAATTCCGTTTAATTGTGTTTGCCTCTGTTTAACTCTGCTTACCACTGTTTGGCTCTGTTTAACACTGTTTGCCCCTGTTTAACTCTGTTTCACTCTGTTTGCCTCTGTTTAAATCTGTTTGCCTCTGTTTGAATGTGTTTGCCTCTGTTTAACTCTATTTAACTGTGTTCAACTCTGTTTGCCTCTGTTGAATTCTGTTAACCTCTGTTTGCCTCGGTTTGCCTCTGTTTAAGTCTGTTTGTCTCTGTTTAATTCCGTTTAATTGTGTTTGCCTCTGTTTAACTCTGTTTCCGTCTTTTTAACTCTGTGTGCCTCTGTTTGCCTCTGTTGAACTCTGTTTGCATCTGTTTTACTCAGTTTAACTCTGTTTGCCTCTGCTTCCCTCAGGTTAACTTGTTTGCCTGTGTTTAGCGCTGTTTGCCTCAGTATAACTCTGTTTAACTCTGTTTGTCTCTGTTTAACACTGTTTGCCTCTGTTTAAATCTGTTAACCTCTGTTTGCCTCATTGTAACTTTGTTTAACTCTGTTTGCCTCTGTTTAACTCTGTTTGCCTCTGTTTGCTCTGTTTGACTCTGTTTAACTCTATTTGCATCTGTTTAACGCTGTTTAACTCTGCCTCTGTTTAACTCTGTTTAAGTCTGCCTCTGTTTAACTCTGTTTAACTCTTTTTAACTCTGATTGCCTCTGTTGAATTCTTTTAACCTCTGTTTGCCTCTGTTTGCTGCTGTTTGCCTCTGTTTGCCTCTGCTTATCTCTGTTTAACACTGTTTGCCTCCATTTGAGTCTGTTTGCCTCTGTTTGAATCTGTTTGCCTCTGTTTAACTCAGCTTGCCTCTCTTTAACTCTGTTTGACTCTGTTTAAATCTGTTCGCCCCTGTTTAAGTCCCTTTAACTCTGTTTGCCTCTGTTTAACTCTGTTTAACTCTGTTCAAATCTGTTTGCCTCTGTTGAATTCTGTTATCCTCTGTTTGCCTCGGTTTGCCTCTGTTTAACCTCTGTTTGCCTCTGTTTGCCACTGCTTAACTCTTTTAAACCCTGTTTGACTCTGTTTAACTCTTTTTAACCCTGTTTGGTCTGTTTAACTCTGTTTGCCTCTGTTTCAGTCTGTCTGCATCTGTTTGCATCTGTGTAAATCTGTTTAACTCTGTTTGCCTCCGTTTCACTCTGTTTACCTCTGTTTTCCTCTGTTTAACTCTGTTTAAATCTGTTTGCCTCAGTTTGACTCTGTTTAACTCTGTTTGCCCCTGTTTGCCTCTGTTTATCTCTGCTTACCACTGTTTGATTCTGTTTAACACTGTTTGCCTCTGTTTAACTCTGTTTGCCACTTTATGCATCTGTTGAACTCTGTTTGCAACTCTTTAACTCTGTGTAACTCTGTTTGCCTCTGTTTCAGTCTGTTTGCATGTGTTTGCATCTGTGTAAATCTGTTTAACTCTGTTTGCCTCCGTTTCACTCTGTTTACCTCTGTTTTCCTCTGTTTAACATGTTTAAATCTGTTTGCCTCAGTTTGCCTCTGTTTAACTTTGTTTGCCTCTGTTTGCCTCTGTTTAACTCTGCTTACCACTGTTTGCCTCTGTTTAACACTGTTTGCCTCTGTTTAACTCTGTTTGCCACTTTATCCATCTGTTGAACTCAGTTTGCATCTCTTTAACTCTGCGTAACTCTGTTTGCCTCTGTTTCCCTCTCTTTAAATCTGTATTATTCTCATTACCCCAGTTTGGCTGTCTTTAACTCTGTTTGACTCTGTCTAACTCTGTTTGCCCCTATTTAACTCTATTGCACGCTGTTTGCCTCTGCGTGTCTCTGTCTAACTCTGTTTGCCTCTGTTTAAGAATGTTTCACTCTGTTTATCTCTGTTTGCCACTGTTTCACTCTGATTGTCCCTGATTAACTCTGTCTGCCTCAGTTTGCCTCTGTTTAACTTTGTTTGCCTCTGTTTGCCTCTGTTTAACTCTGCTTACCACTGTTTGCCTCTGTTTAACTCTGTTTAACTCTGTTTAACTCTGTTTGCCTCTGTTCCACACTTTTTGCCTCTGTTGAACTCTGCTTAACTCGGTCTGCCTCTGTTTTCCTCTTTTTAACCCTGCTTGCCTGTATCGAACTATGTTTGCCTTTGTTTAACTTGGTTTAACTCTGTTTGCATCTGCTTGCCTCAGGTTAACTCTGTTTGCCTCAGCTTGCCTCAGGTTAACACTGTTTGCCTCTGTTTAACTCTGTTTGCCTCAGCTTAACTCTGTTTGCCACTTTATGCATCTGTTGACCTCTGTTTGCATCTCTTTAACTCCGTGTAACTCTGTTTGCCTCTGTTTGTCTCTGTTTAAATCTGTATTATTCTCATAACCCCAGTTTGGCTGTCTTGAGCTCTGTTTGACTCTGTTTAACTCTGTTTGCCCCTATTTAACTCTATTGCACTCTGTTTGCCTCTGCGTGTCTCTGTCTAAATCTGTTTGCCTCTGTTTAAGACTGTTTCACTCTGTTTATCTCTGCTTGCCTCTGTTTCACTCTGATTGTCCCTGATTAACTCTGTCTGCCTCTGGTTGCCTCTGTCTAACTCTATTCAAATCTGTTTGTCTCTGTTTAACTCTGGTTGCCTCTGTTTAACTCTGTTTGCGTCTGTACAACTCAGGTTAACTCTGCTTGCCTCAGGTTAATTCTTTTTGACTCGAAACGTCAACTCTTTTCTTCTCCGCCGATGCTGCCAGACCTGCTGAGTTTTTCCAGGTAATTCTGTTTTTGTTTTGGATTTCCAGCATCCGCAGTTTTGTTTTGGTTTTTAATTCTTTTTGCCTCTGTTTAACTCTGTTTGCCTCTGTTTAACTCTGTTTAACACTGTTTGCCCCTGTTTAACTCTGTTTCACTCTGTTTGCCTCTGTTTAAATCTGTTTGCCTCTGTTTGAATGTGTTTGCCTCTGTTTAACTCTGTTTAACTGTGTTCAACTCTGTTTGTCTCTGTTGAATTCCGTTAACCTCTGTTTGCCTCGGTTTGCCTCTGTTTAAGTCTGTTTGTCTCTGTTTAATTCCGTTTAATTGTGTTTGCCTCTGTTTAACTCTGTTTGCCTCTGTTTAACTCTGTTAACCTCTGTTTGCCTCATTGTAAATTTGTTTAACTCTGTTTGCCTCTGTTTAACTCTGTTTGCCTCTGTTTGCTCTGTTTGACTCTGTTTAACTCTGCATCTGTTTAACGCTGTTTAACTCTGCCTCTGTTTAACTCTGTTTAACTCTGTTTGCCTCTGTTGAATTCTTTTAACCTCTGTTTGCCTCTGTTTGCTGCTGTTTGCCTCTGTTTGCCTCTGCTTATCTCTGTTTAACACTGCTTGCCTCCATTTAAATCTGTTTGCCTCTGTTGGACTCTGTTTGCCTCTGTTTAACTCAGCTTGCCTCTCTTTAACTCTGTTTGACTCTGTTTAAATCTGTTCGCCCCTGTTTAAGTCCCTTTAACTCTGTTTGCCTCTGTTTAACTCTGTTTAACTCTGTTCAAATCTGTTTGCCTCTGTTCAATTCTGTTAACCTCTGTTTGCCTCGGTTTGCCTCTGTTTAACTCTGTTTGCCTCTGTTTGCCACTGCTTAACTCTTTTAAACCCTGTTTGACTCTGTTTAACTCTGTTTACCTCTGTTTGATTCTGTTTAACTCTTTTTAACCCTGTTTGGTTTTTTAAACTCTGTTTGCCTCTGTAACTCTGTTTAACTGTCTTTGCCTCTGTTTAACTCTGTTTGCCTCTGTTTAAGTCTGTTTGCATGTGTTTGCATCTGTGTAAATCTGTTTAACTCTGTTTGCCTCCGTTTCACTCTGTTTACCTCTGTTTTCCTCTGTTTAACTCTGTTTAAATCTTTTTGCCTCAGTTTGCCTCTGTTTAACTCTGCCTCTGTTTGCCTCTGTTTAACTCTGCTTACCACTGTTTGATTCTGTTTAACACTGTTTGCCTCTGTTTAACTCTGTTTGCCACTTTATGCATCTGTTTAACTCTGTTTGCATCTCTTTAACTCTGTGTAACTCTGTTTGCCTCTGTTTCCCTCTCTTGAAATCTGTATTATTCTCATTTCCCCAGTTTGGCTGTCTTTAACTCTGTTTGACTCTGTCTAACTCTGTTTGCCCCTATTTAACTCTATTGCACGCTGTTTGCCTCTGCGTGTCTTGTTTAACTCTATTTGCCTCTGTTTAAGACTGTTTCACTCTGTTTATCTCTGTTTGCCACTGTTTCACTCTGATTGTCCCTGATTAACTCTGTCTGCCTCTGGTTGCCTCTGTCTAACTCTCTTCAAATCTGCTTGTCTCTGTTTAACTCTGTTCAAATCTGTTTGCATCTGTTGAATTCTGTTAACCTCTGTTTGCCTCGGTTTGCCTCAGTTTAACTCTGTTTGCCTCTGTTTAACTCTGCTTACCACTGTTTGCCTCTGTTTAACACTGTTTGCCTCTGTTTAACTCTGTTTGCCACTTTATGCATCTGTTGAACTCTGTTTGCAACTCTTTAACTCTGTGTAACTCTGTTTGCCTCTGTTTAAGTCTGTTTGCATCTGTTTGCATCTGTGTAAATCTGTTTAACTCCGTTTGCCTCCGTTTCACTCTGTTTACCTCTGTTTTCCTCTGTTTAACTCTGTTTAAATCTGTTTGCCTCAGTTTGCCTCTGTTTAACTCTGTCTGCCTCTGGTTGCCTCTGTCTAACTCTATTCAAATCTGTTTTTTCTCTGTTTAACTCTGGTTGCCTCTGTTTAACTCTGTTTGCCTCTGTACAACTCAGGTTAACTCTGCTTGCCTCTGCTTGCCTCAGGTTAATTCTTTTTGACTCGAAACGTCAACTCCTTTCTTCTCCGCCGATGCTGCCAGACCTGCTGAGATTTTCCAGGTAATTCTGTTTTTGTTTTGGAATTCCAGCATCCGCAGTTTTGTTTTGGTTTTTAATTCTTTTTGCCTCGGTTTAACTCTGTTTGCCTCTGTTTAACACTGTTTGCCCCTGTTTAACTCTGTTTCACTCTGTTTGCCTCTGTTTAAATCTGTTTGCCTCTGTTTGAATGTGTTTGCCTCTGTTTAACTCTGTTTAACTGTGTTCAACTCTGTTTGCCTCTGTTGAATTCTGTTAACCTCTGTTTGCCTCGGTTTGCCTCTGTTTAAGTCTGTTTGTCTCTGTTTAATTCCGTTTAATTGTGTTTGCCTCTGTTTAACTCTGCTTACCACTGTTTGGCTCTGTTTAACACTGTTTGCCCCTGTTTAACTCTGTTTCACTCTGTTTGCCTCTGTTTAAATCTGTTTGCCTCTGTTTGAATGTGTTTGCCTCTGTTTAACTCTATTTAACTGTGTTCAACTCTGTTTGCCTCTGTTGAATTCTGTTAACCTCTGTTTGCCTCGGTTTGCCTCTGTTTAAGTCTGTTTGTCTCTGTTTAATTCCGTTTAATTGTGTTTGCCTCTGTTTAACTCTGTTTCCGTCTTTTTAACTCTGTGTGCCTCTGTTTGCCTCTGTTGAACTCTGTTTGCATCTGTTTTACTCAGTTTAACTCTGTTTGCCTCTGCTTCCCTCAGGTTAACTTGTTTGCCTGTGTTTAGCGCTGTTTGCCTCAGTATAACTCTGTTTAACTCTGTTTGTCTCTGTTTAACACTGTTTGCCTCTGTTTAAATCTGTTAACCTCTGTTTGCCTCATTGTAACTTTGTTTAACTCTGTTTGCCTCTGTTTAACTCTGTTTGCCTCTGTTTGCTCTGTTTGACTCTGTTTAACTCTATTTGCATCTGTTTAACGCTGTTTAACTCTGCCTCTGTTTAACTCTGTTTAAGTCTGCCTCTGTTTAACTCTGTTTAACTCTTTTTAACTCTGATTGCCTCTGTTGAATTCTTTTAACCTCTGTTTGCCTCTGTTTGCTGCTGTTTGCCTCTGTTTGCCTCTGCTTATCTCTGTTTAACACTGTTTGCCTCCATTTGAATCTGTTTGCCTCTGTTTGAATCTGTTTGCCTCTGTTTAACTCAGCTTGCCTCTCTTTAACTCTGTTTGACTCTGTTTAAATCTGTTCGCCCCTGTTTAAGTCCCTTTAACTCTGTTTGCCTCTGTTTAACTCTGTTTAACTCTGTTCAAATCTGTTTGCCTCTGTTGAATTCTGTTATCCTCTGTTTGCCTCGGTTTGCCTCTGTTTAACCTCTGTTTGCCTCTGTTTGCCACTGCTTAACTCTTTTAAACCCTGTTTGACTCTGTTTAACTCTTTTTAACCCTGTTTGGTCTGTTTAACTCTGTTTGCCTCTGTTTCAGTCTGTCTGCATCTGTTTGCATCTGTGTAAATCTGTTTAACTCTGTTTGCCTCCGTTTCACTCTGTTTACCTCTGTTTTCCTCTGTTTAACTCTGTTTAAATCTGTTTGCCTCAGTTTGACTCTGTTTAACTCTGTTTGCCCCTGTTTGCCTCTGTTTATCTCTGCTTACCACTGTTTGATTCTGTTTAACACTGTTTGCCTCTGTTTAACTCTGTTTGCCACTTTATGCATCTGTTGAACTCTGTTTGCAACTCTTTAACTCTGTGTAACTCTGTTTGCCTCTGTTTCAGTCTGTTTGCATGTGTTTGCATCTGTGTAAATCTGTTTAACTCTGTTTGCCTCCGTTTCACTCTGTTTACCTCTGTTTTCCTCTGTTTAACATGTTTAAATCTGTTTGCCTCAGTTTGCCTCTGTTTAACTTTGTTTGCCTCTGTTTGCCTCTGTTTAACTCTGCTTACCACTGTTTGCCTCTGTTTAACACTGTTTGCCTCTGTTTAACTCTGTTTGCCACTTTATCCATCTGTTGAACTCAGTTTGCATCTCTTTAACTCTGCGTAACTCTGTTTGCCTCTGTTTCCCTCTCTTTAAATCTGTATTATTCTCATTACCCCAGTTTGGCTGTCTTTAACTCTGTTTGACTCTGTCTAACTCTGTTTGCCCCTATTTAACTCTATTGCACGCTGTTTGCCTCTGCGTGTCTCTGTCTAACTCTGTTTGCCTCTGTTTAAGAATGTTTCACTCTGTTTATCTCTGTTTGCCACTGTTTCACTCTGATTGTCCCTGATTAACTCTGTCTGCCTCAGTTTGCCTCTGTTTAACTTTGTTTGCCTCTGTTTGCCTCTGTTTAACTCTGCTTACCACTGTTTGCCTCTGTTTAACTCTGTTTAACTCTGTTTAACTCTGTTTGCCTCTGTTCCACACTTTTTGCCTCTGTTGAACTCTGCTTAACTCGGTCTGCCTCTGTTTTCCTCTTTTTAACCCTGCTTGCCTGTATCGAACTATGTTTGCCTTTGTTTAACTTGGTTTAACTCTGTTTGCATCTGCTTGCCTCAGGTTAACTCTGTTTGCCTCAGCTTGCCTCAGGTTAACACTGTTTGCCTCTGTTTAACTCTGTTTGCCTCAGCTTAACTCTGTTTGCCACTTTATGCATCTGTTGACCTCTGTTTGCATCTCTTTAACTCCGTGTAACTCTGTTTGCCTCTGTTTGTCTCTGTTTAAATCTGTATTATTCTCATAACCCCAGTTTGGCTGTCTTGAGCTCTGTTTGACTCTGTTTAACTCTGTTTGCCCCTATTTAACTCTATTGCACTCTGTTTGCCTCTGCGTGTCTCTGTCTAAATCTGTTTGCCTCTGTTTAAGACTGTTTCACTCTGTTTATCTCTGCTTGCCTCTGTTTCACTCTGATTGTCCCTGATTAACTCTGTCTGCCTCTGGTTGCCTCTGTCTAACTCTATTCAAATCTGTTTGTCTCTGTTTAACTCTGGTTGCCTCTGTTTAACTCTGTTTGCGTCTGTACAACTCAGGTTAACTCTGCTTGCCTCAGGTTAATTCTTTTTGACTCGAAACGTCAACTCTTTTCTTCTCCGCCGATGCTGCCAGACCTGCTGAGTTTTTCCAGGTAATTCTGTTTTTGTTTTGGATTTCCAGCATCCGCAGTTTTGTTTTGGTTTTTAATTCTTTTTGCCTCTGTTTAACTCTGTTTGCCTCTGTTTAACTCTGTTTAACACTGTTTGCCCCTGTTTAACTCTGTTTCACTCTGTTTGCCTCTGTTTAAATCTGTTTGCCTCTGTTTGAATGTGTTTGCCTCTGTTTAACTCTGTTTAACTGTGTTCAACTCTGTTTGTCTCTGTTGAATTCCGTTAACCTCTGTTTGCCTCGGTTTGCCTCTGTTTAAGTCTGTTTGTCTCTGTTTAATTCCGTTTAATTGTGTTTGCCTCTGTTTAACTCTGTTTGCCTCTGTTTAACTCTGTTAACCTCTGTTTGCCTCATTGTAAATTTGTTTAACTCTGTTTGCCTCTGTTTAACTCTGTTTGCCTCTGTTTGCTCTGTTTGACTCTGTTTAACTCTGCATCTGTTTAACGCTGTTTAACTCTGCCTCTGTTTAACTCTGTTTAACTCTGTTTGCCTCTGTTGAATTCTTTTAACCTCTGTTTGCCTCTGTTTGCTGCTGTTTGCCTCTGTTTGCCTCTGCTTATCTCTGTTTAACACTGCTTGCCTCCATTTAAATCTGTTTGCCTCTGTTGGACTCTGTTTGCCTCTGTTTAACTCAGCTTGCCTCTCTTTAACTCTGTTTGACTCTGTTTAAATCTGTTCGCCCCTGTTTAAGTCCCTTTAACTCTGTTTGCCTCTGTTTAACTCTGTTTAACTCTGTTCAAATCTGTTTGCCTCTGTTCAATTCTGTTAACCTCTGTTTGCCTCGGTTTGCCTCTGTTTAACTCTGTTTGCCTCTGTTTGCCACTGCTTAACTCTTTTAAACCCTGTTTGACTCTGTTTAACTCTGTTTACCTCTGTTTGATTCTGTTTAACTCTTTTTAACCCTGTTTGGTTTTTTAAACTCTGTTTGCCTCTGTAACTCTGTTTAACTGTCTTTGCCTCTGTTTAACTCTGTTTGCCTCTGTTTAAGTCTGTTTGCATGTGTTTGCATCTGTGTAAATCTGTTTAACTCTGTTTGCCTCCGTTTCACTCTGTTTACCTCTGTTTTCCTCTGTTTAACTCTGTTTAAATCTTTTTGCCTCAGTTTGCCTCTGTTTAACTCTGCCTCTGTTTGCCTCTGTTTAACTCTGCTTACCACTGTTTGATTCTGTTTAACACTGTTTGCCTCTGTTTAACTCTGTTTGCCACTTTATGCATCTGTTTAACTCTGTTTGCATCTCTTTAACTCTGTGTAACTCTGTTTGCCTCTGTTTCCCTCTCTTGAAATCTGTATTATTCTCATTTCCCCAGTTTGGCTGTCTTTAACTCTGTTTGACTCTGTCTAACTCTGTTTGCCCCTATTTAACTCTATTGCACGCTGTTTGCCTCTGCGTGTCTTGTTTAACTCTATTTGCCTCTGTTTAAGACTGTTTCACTCTGTTTATCTCTGTTTGCCACTGTTTCACTCTGATTGTCCCTGATTAACTCTGTCTGCCTCTGGTTGCCTCTGTCTAACTCTCTTCAAATCTGCTTGTCTCTGTTTAACTCTGTTCAAATCTGTTTGCATCTGTTGAATTCTGTTAACCTCTGTTTGCCTCGGTTTGCCTCAGTTTAACTCTGTTTGCCTCTGTTTAACTCTGCTTACCACTGTTTGCCTCTGTTTAACACTGTTTGCCTCTGTTTAACTCTGTTTGCCACTTTATGCATCTGTTGAACTCTGTTTGCAACTCTTTAACTCTGTGTAACTCTGTTTGCCTCTGTTTAAGTCTGTTTGCATCTGTTTGCATCTGTGTAAATCTGTTTAACTCCGTTTGCCTCCGTTTCACTCTGTTTACCTCTGTTTTCCTCTGTTTAACTCTGTTTAAATCTGTTTGCCTCAGTTTGCCTCTGTTTAACTCTGTTTGCCTCTGTTTGCCTCTGTATTACTCTGCTTACCACTGTTTGCCTCTGTTTAACACTGTTTGCCTCTGTTTAACTCTGTTTGCCACTTTATCCATCTTTTGAACTCAGTTTGCATCTCTTTAACTCTGCGTAACTCTGTTTGCCTCTGTTTCCCTCTCTTTAAATCTGTATTATTCTCATTACCCCAGTTTGGCTGTCTTTAACTCTGTTTGACTATGTCTAACTCTGTTTGCCCCTATTTAACTCTATTGCACGCTGTTTGCCTCTGCGTGTCTTTGTTTAACTCTGTTTGCCTCTGTTTAAGACTGTTTCACTCTGTTTATCTCTGTTTGCCTCTGTTTCACTCTGATTGTCCCTGATTAACTCTGTCTGCCTCTGGTTGCCTCTGTTTAACTCTATTTAAAACGGTTTGTCTCTGTTGAACTCTGGTTGCCTATGTTTAAATCTGTTTGCCTCTGTTCAAATCAGTTTAACACTGTTTGCCTCTGCTTGCCTCAGGTTAATTCTTTATGCCTCTGTTTAACTCTGTTTGCCTGTGTTTAACTCTGTTTAACACTGTTTGCCCCTGTTTAACTCTGTTTCACTCTGCTTTCCTCTGTTTAAATCTGATTGCCTCTGTTTGAATCTGTTTGCCTCTGTTTAACTGTGTGCAACTCTGTTTGCCTCTGTTGAATTCTCAAAACCTCTGTTTGCCTCGGTTTGCCTCTGTTTAAGTCTGTTTGCCTCTGTTTAACTCTGTTTGACTCTGTTTAAATCTGTTTAACTCTGTTTGCCCCCGTTTAACTCTGTTTCACTCTGCTTGCCTCTGGTTGCCTCTCTCTATTTCAGTTTGCCTCTCTTTAACTCTGTTTAACTCTGTATAACTCTGTTTGCCTCTGTTTGCCTCTGTTTGCCTCTGTTTAACTCTGTTTAACTCTGTTTGCCTCTGTTCCACACTTTTTGCCTCTGTTTAACACTGTTTAACACTGTTTGCCTCTGTTTGCATCTGTTTAACACTGTTTGCCTCTGTTTAACACTGTTTGCCTCTGTTTAACACTGTTTAACACTTTGTGCCTCTGTTTAACACTGTTTACCTCTGTTTGCCTTTGTTTAAATCTGTTTGCCTCTGTTTAACACTGTTTGCCTCTGTTTAACACTGTTTGCCTCTGTTTAACACTGTTTGCCTCTGTTTAACACTATTTGCCGCTGCTTAACACTGTTTGCCTCTGTTTAACACTTTTTAACTCTGTTTAACACTGTTTACCTCGTTTTCCTTTGTTTAGCTCCATTTCACTCAGTTTAACTCTGATTGCCTCTGTTTCACTTTGTTTCACTCTGTTTCATTCTGTTTGCCTCTGTTTGCCTCTCTTTGCCTCTGTTTGCCTCTGTTTGCCTCTGCTTCACTCTGTTTCACTCTGTTTGCCTCTGTTTCAGTCTGTTTAACTCTGTTTGCGTCTGTTTAACCCTGTTTGCCTCTGTTTAACACTGTTTGCCTCTGTGTAACACTGTTTGCCTCTGTTTAACACTGTTTGCCTCTGTTTAACAGTGTTTGCCTCTGCTTAACATTGTTTGCCTCTGTTTAACACTGTTTAACACTTTTTGCCTCTGTTTAACACTGCTTACCTCTGTTTGCCTTTGTTTAAGTCTGTTTAACTCTGTTTGCCTCTGTTTAAGTCTGATTAACTCTGTTTGCCTCTGTTTAAACCTGTTTGCCTCTGTTTAACACTGTTTGCCTTTGTTTAACACTGTTTGCATCTGTTTAACACTGTTTGCCTCTGTTTAACACTGTTTGCCTCTGCTTAACATTGTTTGCCTCTGTTTAACACTGTTTAACACTTTTTGCCTCTGTTTAACACTGTTTACCTCTGTTTGCCTTTGTTTAAACCTTTTTGCCTTTGTTTAACACTGTTTGCCTCTGTTTAACACTGTTTGCCTCTGTTTAACACTGTTTCCCTCTGTTTAACACTGTTTGCCTCTGCTTAACACTGTTTGCCTCTGTTTAAGTCAGTTTGCCTCTGTTTAAGTCTGTTTGCCTCTGTTTAAGTCTGTTTAACTCTGTTTGCCTCTGTTTAACTCTGTTTGCCTCTGTTTAACACTGTTTGCCTCTGTTTAACTTTGTTTGCCTCTGTTTGCATCTGTTTAACACTGTTTGCCTATGTTTAACACTGTTTGCCTCTGTTTAACACTGTTTGCCTCTGCTTAACACTGTTTGCCTCTGTTTAACACTTTTTAACTCAGTTTAACACTGTTTACCTCGTTTTCCTTTGTTTAGCTCCATTTCAATCAGTTTAACTCTGATTGCCTCTGTTTCACTTTGTTTAAGTCTGTTTGCCTCTGTTTGCCTCTGTCTGCCTCTGTTTGCCTCTTCTTGTCTCTGTTTGCCTCTGCCTGCCTCTGCTTGCCTCTGTTTAACCCTGTTTGCCTCTGTTTAAGACTGTTTCACTCTGTTTATCTCTGTTTGCCTCTGTTTCACTCTGATTGTCCCTGATTAACTCTGGCTGCCTCTGGTTGCCTCTGTTTAACTCTATTTAAAACGGTTTGTCTCTGTTGAACTCTGGTTGCCTATGTTTAAATCTGTTTGCCTCTGTTCAACTCAGTTTAACACTGTTTGCCTCTGCTTGCCTCAGGTTAATTCTTTATGCCTCTGTTTAACTCTGTTTGCCTGTGTTTAACTCTGTTTAACACTGTTTGCCCCTGTTTAACTCTGTTTCACTCTGTTTTCCTCTGTTTAAATCTGATTGCCTCTGTTTGAATCTGTTTGCCTCTGTTTAACTCTGTTTAACTGTGTGCAACTCTGTTTGCCTCTGTTGAATTCTCTAAACCTCTGTTTGCCTCGGTTTGCCTCTGTTTAAGTCTGTTTGCCTCTGTTTAACTCTGTTTGACTCTGTTTAAATCTGTTTAACTCTGTTTGCCCCCGTTTAACTCTGTTTCACTCTGCTTGCCTCTGGTTGCCTCTCTCTATTTCAGTTTGCCTCTCTTTAACTCTGTTTAACTCTGTATAACTCTGTTTACCTCTGTTTGCCTCTGTTTGCCTCTGTTTAACTCTGTTTAACTCTGTTTGCCTCTGTTCCACACTTTTTGCCTCTGTTGAACTCTGCTTAACTCGATCTGCCTCTGTTTTCCTCTTTTTAACCCTGCCTGCCTGTTTCGAACTATGTTTGCCTTTGTTTAACTTGGTTTAACTCTGTTTGCATCTGCTTGCCTCAGGTTAACTCTGTTTGCCTCAGCTTGCCTCAGGTTAACACTGTTTGCCTCTGTTTAACTCTGTTTGCCTCAGCTTAACTCTGTTTGCCACTTTATGCATCTGTTGAACTCTGTTTGCATCTCCGTAACTCTGTCTAACTCTGTTTGCCTCTGTTTAAGACTGTTTCACTCTGTTTATCTCTGTTTGCCTCTGTTTCACTCTGATTGTCCCTGATTAACTCTGTCTGCCTCTGGTTGCCTCTGTCTCACTCTATTTAAATCTGTTTGTCTCTGTTTAACTCTGGTTGCCTGTGTTTAACTCTGTTTGCCTCTGTACAACTCAGGTTAACTCTGCTTGCCTCTGCTTGCCTCAGGTTAATTCATTTTGCCTCTGTTTAACTCTGTTTGCCTCTGTTTAACTCTGTTTAACACTGTTTGCCCCTGTTTAACTCTGTTTCACTCTGTTTGCCGTTGTTTAAATCTGTTTGCCTCTGCTTGAATCTGTTTGCCTCTATTTAACTCTGTTTAACTGTGTTCAACTCCGTTTGCCTCTGTTGAATTCTGTTAACCTCTGTTTGCCTCGGTTTGCTTCTGTTTAAGTCTGTTTGTCTCTGTTTAATTCCGTTAATTGTGTTTGCCTCTGTTTAACTCTGTTTCCGTCTGCTTAACTCTGTGTGCCTCTGCTTGTCTCTGTTGAACTCTGTTTGCATCTGTTTTACTCAGTTTAACTCTGTTTGCCTCTGCTTCCGTCAGGTTAACTTGTTTGCCTGTGTTTAACGCTGTTTGCCTCAGGATAACCCTGTTTATCTCTGTTTGTCTCTGTTTAAGTCTGCTTGCATCTGTTTGCATCTGTACAACTCTGTTTAACTCTGTTTGCCTCCGTTTCACTCTCTTTACCTCTGTTTTCCTCTGTTTAACTCTGTTTGCCTCTGTTTAACTCTGTTTAACACTGTTTGCCCCAGTTTAACTCTGTTTCACTCTGCTTGCCTCTGGTTGCCTCTCTCTATTTCAGTTTGCCTCTCTTTCACTCTGTTTAACTCTGTATAACTCTGTTTGCCTCTGCTTGCCTCTGTTTGCCTCTGTTTAACTCTGTTTAACTCTGTTTAACTCTGTTTGCCTCTGTTCCACACTTTTTGCCTCTGTTTAACACTGTTTAACACTGTTTGCCTCTGTTTGCATCTGTTTAACACTGTTTGCCTCTGTTTAACACTGTTTGCCTCTGTTTAACACTGTTTAACACTTTGTGCCTCTGTTTAACACTGTTTACCTCTGTTTGCCTTTGTTTAAATCTGTTTGCCTCTGTTTAACACTGTTTGCCTCTGTTTAACACTGTTTGCCTCTGTTTAACACTGTTTGCCTCTGTTTAACACTATTTGCCGCTGCTTAACACTGTTTGCCTCTGTTTAACACTTTTTAACTCTGTTTAACACTGTTTACCTCGTTTTCCTTTGTTTAGCTCCATTTCACTCAGTTTAACTCTGATTGCCTCTGTTTCACTTTGTTTCACTCTGTTTCATTCTGTTTGCCTCTGTTTGCCTCTCTTTGCCTCTGTTTGCCTCTGTTTGCCTCTGCTTCACTCTGTTTCACTCTGTTTGCCTCTGTTTCAGTCTGTTTAACTCTGTTTGCGTCTGTTTAACCCTGTTTGCCTCTGTTTAACACTGTTTGCCTCTGTGTAACACTGTTTGCCTCTGTCTAACACTGTTTGCCTCTGTTTAACACTGTTTGCCTCTGCTTAACATTGTTTGCCTCTGTTTAACACTGTTTAACACTTTTTGCCTCTGTTTAACACTGTTTACCTCTGTTTGCCTTTGTTTAAGTCTGTTTAACTCTGTTTGCCTCTGTTTAAGTCTGATTAACTCTGTTTGCCTCTGTTTAAACCTGTTTGCCTCTGTTTAACACTGTTTGCCTTTGTTTAACACTGTTTGAATCTGTTTAACAGTGTTTGCCTCTGTTTAACACTGTTTGCCTCTGCTTAACATTGTTTGCCTCTGTTTAACACTGTTTAACACTTTTTGCCTCTGTTTAACACTGTTTACCTCTGTTTGCCTTTGTTTAAACCTTTTTGCCTTTGTTTAACACTGTTTGCCTCTGTTTAACACTGTTTGCCTCTGTTTAACACTGTTTCAATCTGTTTAACACTGTTTGCCTCTGTTTATCACTGTTTGCCTCTGTTTAACACTGTTTGCCTCTGTTTAACACTGTTTGCCTCTACTTAACACTGTTTGCCTCTGCTGAACACTGTTTGCCTCTGTTTAACTCTGCTTAAATCTGTTTGCCTCTGTTTAAGTCTGTTGGCCTCTGTCAACTCTGTTTGCCTCTGTTCCACACTTTTTGCCTCTGTTTAACAATGTTTAACACTGTTTGCCTCTGTTTGCATCTGTTTAACACTGTTTGCCTCTGTTTAACACTGTTTGCCTCTGTTTAACACTTTTTAACACTTTGTGCCTCTGTTTAACACTTTTTACCTCTGTTTGCCTTTGTTTAAATCTGTTTGCCTCTGTTTAACACTGTTTGCCTCTGTTTAACACTGTTTGCCTCTGTTTAACACTGTTTGCCTCTGTTTAACACTGTTTGCCGCTGCTTAACACTGTTTGCCTCTGTTTAACACTTTTTAACTCTGTTTAACACTGTTTACCTCGTTTTCCATTGTTTAGCTCCATTTCACTCAGTTTAACTCTGATTGCCTCTGTTTCACTTTGTTTCACTCTGTTTCATTCTGTTTGCCTCTGTTTGCCTCTCTTTGCCTCTGTTTGCCTCTGTTTGCCTCTGTTTAACACTGTTTGCCTCTGTTTAACACTGTTTATCTCTGTTTGCATCTGTTTAACACTGTTTGCCTCTGTTTAACACTGTTTGCCTCTGTTTAACACTGTTTGCCTCTGCTTAACACTGTTTGCCTCTGTTTAACACTTTTTAACTCTGTTTAACACTGTTTACCTCGTTTTCCTTTGTTTAGCTCCGTTTCAATCAGTTTAACTCTGATTGCCTCTGTTTCACTTTGTTTAAGTCTGTTTGCCTGTGTTTGCCTCTGTCTGCCTCTGTTTGCCTCTTCTTGTCTCTGTTTGCCTCTGCCTGCCTCTGCTTGCCTCTGTTTAACCCTGTTTGCCTCTGTTTGCCTCTGCTAAAACGTGTTTGCCTCTGTTTAAACCTGTTTGCCTCTGTTTAACACTGTTTGCCTCTGTTTAACACTGTTTGCCTCTGTTTAACACTGTTTGCCTCTGTTTAACACTGTTTGCCTCTGCTTAACACTGTTTGCCTCTGCTTAATACTGTTTGCCTCTGTTTAACACTGCTTAACTCTGTTTGCCTCTGTTTAAGTCTGTTTAAATCTGTTTGCCTCTGTTTAAGTCTCTGTAACTCTGTTTGTCTCTGTTTAAGTCTGTTTGCCTCTGTTTGCCTCTGTTTAATACTGTTTAACTCTGTTTGCCTCTGTTTAAGTCTGTTTAAATCTGTTTGCCTCTGTTTAAGTCTGTTTGCCTCTCTTTAAGTCTGTTTAACTCTGTTTAAGTCTGTTTAAGTCTGTTTGCCTCTGTTTAAGTCTGTTTAACTCTGTTTGCCTCTGTTTAACTCTGTTTGCCTCTGTTTAAGTCTGTTTGCCTCTGTTTGATTCTGTTTAAGTCTGTTTGCCTCTGTTTAAGTCTGTTTGCATCTGTTAAAGTCTGTTTGCCTCTGTTTGCCTCTGTTTGCCTCTGCCTGCCTCTGCTTGCCTCTGTTTAACCCTGTTTGCCTCCGTTTGCCTCTGTTTAACCCTGTTTGCCTCTGTTTAACGCTGATTGCCTCTCTTTAACACTGTTTGCCTCTGTTTGCCTCTGTGTGCCTCTGTCTAACACTGTTTGCCTCTGTTTAAGTCTGTTTGCCTCTGTTTAACTCTGTTTGCCTCTGTTTAAGTCTGTTTGCCTCTGTTTGATTCTGTTTAAGTCTGTTTGCCTCTGTTTAAGTCTGTTTGCATCTGTTAAAGTCTGTTTGCCTATGTTTGCCTCTGTTTGCCTCTGCCTGCCTCTGCTTGCCTCTGTTTAACCCTGTTTGCCTCCGTTTGCCTCTGTTTAACCCTGTTTGCCTCTGTTTTACGCTGATTGCCTCTGTTTAACTCTGTTTGCCTCTGTTTAAATCTGTTTTACTCTGTTTGCCTCTGTTTAACCCTGTATGCCTCTATCCAAACCTGTTTGCCTCTGCCTAACACTGCTTAACCTCTGTTTCAGTCTGTCTGCCTCTGTTTCACTCTGTATGCCTCTGCCTGCCTCTGTTTGCCTCTGTTTGCCTTTGTTTGCCTCTGTTTGCCTCTGTTTGCCTCTGTTTGCCTCTGTCTAACACTGTTTGCCTCTGTTTAAGTCTGTTTGCCTCTGTTTAACTCTGTTTGCCTCTGTTTAAGTCTGTTTGCCTCTGTTTGATTCTGTTTAAGTCTGTTTGCCTCTGTTTAAGTCTGTTTGCATCTGTTAAAGTCTGTTTGCCTCAGTTTGCCTCTGTTTGCCTCTGCCTGCCTCTGCTTGCCTCTGTTTAACCCTGTTTGCCTCCGTTTGCCTCTGTTTAACCCTGTTTGCCTCTGTTTAACGCTGATTGCCTCTGTTTAACTCTGTTTGCCTCTGTTTAAGTCTGTTTTACTCTGTTTGCCTCTGTTTAAGTCTGTTTAACTCAGCTTGCCTCTGTTTGCCTCTGTTTAAGTCTGTTTGCGTCTGTTTAAGTCTGTTCGCCTCTGTTTCACTCTGTTTGCCTCTGTTTCAGTCTTTTTGCCTCTGTTTCACTCCGTTTGCCTCTGTTTAACCCTGTTTGCCTCTGTTTAACCCTGTTTGCCTCTGTCTAACCCTGTTTGCCTCTGCTTAACACTGCTTAACCTCTGTTTCAGTCTGTCTGACTCTGTTTCACTCTGTTTGCCTCTGTTTCACTCCGTTTGCCTCTGTTTAACCCTGTTTGCCTCTGTTTAACCCTGTTTGCCTCTATCCAAACCTGTTTGCCTCTGCCTAACACTGCTTAACCTCTGTTTCAGTCTGTCTGCCTCTGTTTCACTCTGTTTGCCTCTGTATGCCTCTGCCTGCCTCTGTTTGCCTCTGTTTACCTCTGTTTGCCTTTGTTTGCCTCTGTTTGCCTCTGTCTAACACTGTTTGCCTCTGTTTAAGTCTGTTTGCCTCTGTTTAACTCTGTTTGCCTCTGTTTAAGTCTGTTTGCCTCTGTTTGATTCTGTTCAAGTCTGTTTGCCTCTGTTTAAGTCTGTTTGCATCTGTTAAAGTCTGTTTGCCTCTGTTTGCCTCTGTTTGCCTCTGCCTGCCTCTGCTTGCCTCTGTTTAATCCTGTTTGCCTCCGTTTGCCTCTGTTTAACCCTGTTTGCCTCTGTTTAACACTGTTTGCCTCTGCTTAACACTGTTTGCCTCTGCTTAATACTGTTTGCCTCTGTTTAACACTGCTTAACTCTGTTTGCCTCTGTTTAAGTCTGTTTAAATCTTTTTGCCTCTGTTTAAGTCTGTGTAACTCTGTTTGCCTCTGCTTAAGTCTGTTTGCCTCTGTTTAATTCTGTTTAACTCTGTTTGCCTCTGTTTAAGTCTGTTTAAATCTGTTTGCCTTTGTTTAAGTCTGTTCGCCTCTCTTTAAGTCTGTTTAACTCTGTTTAAGTCTGTTTAAGTCTGTTTGCCGCTGTTTAAGGCTTTTTAACTCTGTTTGCCTCTGTTTAAGTCTGTTTAACTCTATTTGCCTCAGTTTGCCTCTGCTTAAGTCTGTTTGCCTCTGTTTAAGTCTATTTGCATCTGTTTAACTCTGCCTCTGTTTAAGTCTGTTTTACTCTGTTTGCCTTTGTTTAAGTCTGTTTAACTCTGCTTGCCTCTGTTTGCCTCTGTTAAGCCTGTTTGCCTCTGTTTAAGTCTGTTCGCCTCTGTTTGACTCTGTTTGCCTCTGTTTCACTCTGTTTGCCTCTGTTTCACTTCGTTTGCCTCTGTTTAACCCTGTTTGCCTCTGTTTAACCCTGTTTGCCTCTGTTTAAACCTGTTTGCCTCTGCTTAACACTGCTTAACCTCTGTTTCAGTCTGTCTGCCTCTGTCTCACTCTGTTTGCCTCTGTATGCCTCTGCTTGCCTCTGTTTGCCTCTGTTTGCCTCTGTTTGCCTTTGTTTGCCTCTGTTTGCCTCTGTTTGCCTCTGTTTGCCTCTGTTTAACACTGTTTGCCTCTGTTTAAGTCTGTTTGCCTCTGTTTAACACTGTTTACCTCTGTTTGCCTCTGCCTGCCTCTGCTTGCCTCTGTATAACCCTGTTTGCCTCCGTTTGCCTCTGTTTAACCCTGTTTGCCTCTGTTTAACACTGTTTGCCTCTGTTTAACACTGTTTGCCTCTGCTTAACACTGTTTGCCTCTGTTTAACTCTGTTTGCCTCTGTTTAACACTGTTTGCCTCTGTTTAACACTGTTTGCCTCTGTTTAACACTGTTTGCCTCTCTTTAACACTGTTTGTCTCTGTTTAACACTGTGTGCCTCTGCTTAACACTGTTTGCCTCTGCTTACCACTGTTTGCCTCTGTATGCCTCTGCTTGCCTCTGTTTGCCTCTGTTTGCCTTTGTTTGCCTCTGCTTGCCTCTGTTTGCCTCTGTTTGCCTCTGTTTAACATTGTTTGCCTCTGTTTAACCCTGTTTGCCTCTGTTTGCCTCTGTTTAACACTGTTTGCCTCTGTTTAACTCTGTTTGCCTCTGTTTAACACTGTTTGCCTCTGTTTAACACTGTTTGCCTCTGTTTAACACTGTTTGCCTCTGTTTAACACTGTTTGCCTCTGTTTAACACTGTGTGCCTCTGCTTAACACTGTTTGCCTCTGCTTACCACTGTTTGCCTCTGTTTAACACTGCTTTACTCTGTTTACCTCTGTTTAAGTCTGTTTAACTCTGCCTCTGTTTAAGTCTGTTTTACTCTGTTTGCCTTTGTTTAAGTCTGTTTAACTCTGCTTGCCTCTGTTTGCCTCTGTTAAGCCTGTTTGCCTCTGTTTAAGTCTGTTCGCCTCTGTTTGACTCTGTTTGCCTCTGTTTCACTCTGTTTGCCTCTGTTTCACTTCGTTTGCCGCTGTTTAACCCTGTTTGCCTCTGTTTAACCCTGTTTGCCTCTGTTTAAACCTGTTTGCTTCTGCTTAACACTGCTTAACCTCTGTTTCAGTCTGTCTGCCTCTGTCTCACTCTGTTTGCCTCTGTATGCCTCTGCTTGCTCTGTTTGCCTCTGTTTGCCTCTGCTTGCCTTTGTTTGCCTCTGTTTGCCTCTGTTTGCCTCTGTTTGCCTCTGTTTAACACTGTTTGCCTCTGTTTAAGTCTGTTTGCCTCTGTTTAACACTGTTTACCTCTGTTTGCCTCTGTTTACCTCTTTTTGCCTCTGTTTAACACTGTTTGCCTCTGTTTAACACTGTTTGCCTCTGTTTAACACTGTTTGCCTCTGTTTAACACTGTTTGCCTCTGCTTAACACTGTTTGCCTCTGTTTAACTCTGTTTGCCTCTGTTTAACACTGTTTGCCTCTGTTTAACACTGTTTGCCTCTGTTTAACACTGTTTGCCTCTCTTTAACACTGTTTGTCTCTGTTTAACACTGTGTGCCTCTGCTTAACACTGTTTGCCTCTGCTTACCACTGTTTGCCTCTGTATGCCTCTGCTTGCCTCTGTTTGCCTCTGTTTGCCTTTGTTTGCCTCTGCTTGCCTCTGTTTGCCTCTGTTTGCCTCTGTTTAACATTGTTTGACTCTGTTTAACCCTGTTTGCCTCTGTTTGCCTCTGGTTAACACTGTTTGCCTCTGTTTAACTCTGTTTGCCTCTGTTTAACACTGTTTGCCTCTGTTTAACACTGTTTGCCTCTGTTTAACACTGTTTGCCTCTGTTTAACACTGCTTGCCTCTGTTTAACACTGTGTGCCTCTGCTTAACACTGTTTGCCTCTGCTTACCACTGTTTGCCTCTGTTTAACACTGCTTTACTCTGTTTACCTCTGTTTAAGTCTGTTTAACTCTGTTTGCCTCTGTTTAAGTCTGATTCACTCTGTTTGCCTCTGTTTAAACCTGTTTGCCTCTGTTTAACACTGTTTGCCTTTGTTTAACACTGTTTGCATCTGTTTAACACTGTTTGCCTCTGTTTAACACTGTTTGCCTCTGCTTAACACTGTTTGCCTCTGTTTAAGTCAGTTTGCCTCTGTTTAAGTCTGTTTGCCTCTGTCAACTCTGTTTGCCTCTGTTTCAGTCTGTTTAACTCTGTTTGCCTCTGTTTAACTCTGTTTGCCTCTGTTTAACACTGTTTGCCTCTGTTTAACTCTGTTTGCCTCTGTTTAACACTGTTTGCCTCTGTTTAACACTGTTTGCCTCTGTTTGCATCTGTTTAACACTGTTTGCCTCTGTTTAACACTGTTTGCCTCTGCTTAACACTGTTTGCCTCTGTTTAACACTTTTTAACTCTGTTTAACACGGTTTACCTCGTTTTCCTTTGTTTAGCTCCATTTCAATCAGTTTAACTCTGATTGCCTCTGTTTCACTTTGTTTAAGTCTGTTTGCCTCTGTTTGCCTCTGTCTGCCTCTGTTTGCCTCTTCTTGTTTCTGTTTGCCTCTGCCTGCCTCTGCTTGCCTCTGTTTAACCCTGTTTGCCTCTGTTTGCCTCTGCTAAAACGTGTTTGCCTCTGTTTAAACCTGTTTGCCTCTGTTTAACACTGCTTGCCTCTTTTTAACACTGTTTGCCTCTGTTTAACACTGTTTGCCTCTGTTTAACACTGATTGCCTCTATTTAACACTGTTTGCCTCTGTCTGCCTCTGTTTAACACTGTTTGCCTCTGTTTAACACTGTTTGCCTCTGTCTAACGCTGTTTGCCTCTGTTTAACACTGTTTGCCTCTGTTTAACACTGTTTGCCTCTGCTTAACACTGTTTGCCTCTGCTTAATACTGTTTGCCTCTGTTTAACACTGCTTAACTCTGTTTGCCTCTGTTTAAGTCTGTTTAAATCTTTTTGCCTCTGTTTAAGTCTGTGTAACTCTGTTTGCCTCTGTTTAAGTCTGTTTAAATCTGTTTGCCTCTGTTTAAGTCTGTTCGCCTCTCTTTAAGTCTGTTTAACTCTGTTTAAGTCTGTTTAAGTCTGTTTGCCTCTGTTTAAGTCTGTTTAACTCTGTTTGCCGCTGTTTAAGTCTGTTTAACTCTATTTGCCTCAGTTTGCCTCTGTTTAAGTCTGTTTGCCTCTGTTTAAGTCTGGTTGCATCTGTTTAACTCTGTTTGCCTCTGTTTAAGTCTGTTTTACTCTGTTTGCCTTTGTTTAAGTCTGTTTAACTCTGCTTGCCTCTGTTTGCCTCTGTTAAGCCTGTTTGCCTCTGTTTAAGTCTGTTCGCCTCTGTTTCACTCTGTTTGCCTCTGTTTCACTCTGTTTGCCTCTGTTTCACTTCGTTTGCCTCTGTTTAACCCTGTTTGCCTCTGTTTAACCCTGTTTGCCTCTGTTTAAACCTGTTTGCCTCTGCTTAACACTGCTTAACCTCTGTTTCAGTCTGTCTGCCTCTGTCTCACTCTGTTTGCCTCTGTATGCCTCTGCTTGCCTCTGTTTGCCTCTGTTTGCCTCTGTTTGCCTTTGTTTGCCTCTGTTTGCCTCTGTTTGCCTCTGTTTGCCTCTGTTTAACACTGTTTGCCTCTGTTTAAGTCTGTTTGCCTCTGTTTAACACTGTTTACCTCTGTTTGCCTCTGCCTGCCTCTGCTTGCCTCTGTTTAACCCTGTTTGCCTCCGTTTGCCTCTGTTTAACCCTGTTTGCCTCTGTTTAACACTGTTTGCCTCTGTTTAACACTGTTTGCCTCTGCTTAACACTGTTTGCCTCTGTTTAACTCTGTTTGCCTCTGTTTAACACTGTTTGCCTCTGTTTAACACTGTTTGCCTCTGTTTAACACTGTTTGCCTCTCTTTAACACTGTTTGTCTCTGTTTAACACTGTGTGCCTCTGCTTAACACTGTTGGCCTCTGCTTACCACTGTTTGCCTCTGTATGCCTCTGCTTGCCTCTGTTTGCCTCTGTTTGCCTTTGTTTGCCTCTGCTTGCCTCTGTTTGCCTCTGTTTAACATTGTTTGCCTCTGTTTAACCCTGTTTGCCTCTGTTTGCCTCTGTTTAAACACTGTTTGCCTCTGTTTAACTCTGTTTGCCTCTGTTTAACACTGTTTGCCTCTGTTTAACACTGTTTGCCTCTGTTTAACACTGTTTGGCTCTGTTTAACACTGTTTGCCTCTGTTTAACACTGTGTGCCTCTGCTTAACACTGTTTGCCTCTGCTTACCACTGTTTGCCTCTGTTTAACACTGCTTTACTCTGTTTACCTCTGTTTAAGTCTGTTTAACTCTGCCTCTGTTTAAGTCTGTTTTACTCTGTTTGCCTTTGTTTAAGTCTGTTTAACTCTGCTTGCCTCTGTTTGCCTCTGTTAAGCCTGTTTGCCTCTGTTTAAGTCTGTTCGCCTCTGTTTGACTCTGTTTGCCTCTGTTTCACTCTGTTTGCCTCTGTTTCAATTCGTTTGCCGCTGTTTAACCCTGTTTGCCTCTGTTTAACCCTGTTTGCCTCTTTTTAAACCTGTTTGCC
>JANJGN010004526.1:15000-20000 GCA_026770705.1 Isurus oxyrinchus | reverse complement strand
CTGGTGGCCGAGGCGGCGAGGGTGGAACCGGGGAAAGGCTGGGTGTTCGGTGTCCGCCCGGGTGGTCCGGAGTTTTATTCGGGTTAGGGTTAGCGGTTAGGCTTAGGGCTGGGGTTAGGGTTGGGGCGTTAGGGTTAGGGGAAGTGTCAGGGGTAGGGTTAGAGTTAGGGGCTTGGCTGGGTGTTCGTGTCGGGGAAGGGGACAAGGCTAGTTTATTTTTGGCTCGGGGTTCGGGTTAGGGTTAGCGGTTAGGCTTAGGGCTGGGGTTAGGTTTGCGGCAAATGGTTTACCGGTTAGCAGGCAGGGTAGCCGGCCATTATTCAGGGCTTTCGGCATGGTAGTAAAGGTGCGCTGAGCTGCAGAACACAGCCGCTGGTCCACGGGATATGTACGGCACAGGGGAACCTGTGAACCAGTTAGCAGACAAGGCAGCCGACCGGTAATTATAGCCTCCCGCCGGGTAATAGAGGCGCAGTCAGCTGCAGAACACACCAGCAGGTCCACGGACTAAGTACAGAATGAGGACACGGGCAGCCGGTCAGCAGGCAGGGCTGCCGGCCGGTAATTACAGCCTCCCGCCCGGTCATAGGGGTGCAGTTAGCTGCAGAACACACCAGCAGGTCCAAGGACTAAGTACAGAATGAGGACACGGGCAGCCGGTCAGCAGGCAGGGATGCCGGCCTGCCATAGGGGTGCAGTTAGCTGCAGAACACACCAGCAGGTCCAAGGACTAAGGACAGAATGGGGACACGGGCAGCCAGTTAGCAGGCAGGGCTGCCGGCCGGTAATTACAGCCTCCCGCCCGGTCATAGGGGTGCAGTTAACTGCAGAACACACCAGCAGGTCCAGGGACTCAGTACCAAACGGGGAATCGGTTAAGCGGTTACCTGGCAGGGCAGCCGACCAGTAATCATAGCCTCCCGCCCGGTCGTAGGGGTGCAGTTAGCTGCAGAACACACCAGCAGGTCCAGGGAATGTGTGCAGGACGGGGAAATGCTTAACGGGTTAGCAGGCCGGGCAGCCGGCCGGTAGTTGGAGCCGCCCGCCCGGTCGTACGGGAGCCGTCATCAGCCGGCATCCCGAGCAGCTGAAAAGTCTAAGCGCAGAATGGGGACATGGTGAACCAGTCAGCCAGCGGGCAGGGAAGGGTCGAAACGGCCTGAAATACCGGGCCGGCGGGCCAAGATGGCTGCCGGGGGGCGTATTCAGGGCCCCCACGTGAGGGGCCGGGGCTGGGGGCCGAGCCGGGCAAGCGCGGTTGAGAAACAGCCGAGTCCGAGCAGGGGGAAATCATTAACCGGTGATCCGGTTCGACCCCCCCCCCGGTGGCCGAGGCGGGGAGGGTCGACCCGGGGAAAGGTTGGGTGTTCGGTGTCCCTCAGGGCGGTCCCGAGCGCGTCCTAAAATAATCCGGGCTCCTGGGCCCTTTTTTGAAAAAGAACCGGTCGGGGAGCGGGTGCAATCCGGAAGGCCTGGCGGGGCTTCGGTGCCTCTTCCTCGGTATGACTACCGGAGGGTCGTCGGCCTGAATGACGGTTGCATTTGCTGGCTGTGGAGGTTGGCGGGCTATCTGCAGAATAGGAGGAGGTGGCAAATCGAGAATGGGTCGACTTCGCCAAGTGCCTTCTCGAGCCTCCAGGTCTGCAGGGACCGACCCAGGCTGCCGCCAAACCGACCGGGAGGCCCCGCCGTCGGCCATTTTTGGTCATTTTCGGCATTTTTCGCCTCTTTCGGCCGGTCAAGAAAAGCGGCGGCCTGACACCCGGGCGTGCACGGGGAAGGCTCCCCCTCGCCGGGAGGACCGGAGTTTGCCCCGGAAACCTCCGGAAGCCGGCCGGGAAGGCGGCTTCGGCCCGATGCACCTCCGGCTGCGTCCGAAGGCCGGGGGAAGTGGCCCCTGGGCCCGTGTGAGGGAAATCCGTGCCAAGACGGAAGTCCATGAGGTCGGATCCGAAGCTTCTGCCGGGCCCCCCGGTGGAGGCATTCCCGCTAGGCGGGGCGAATCGGCCCGGCCACGGGGCGGGTTGCAATTGTTGGAGGGGGGCTGCCGGAGCTAGATAATGATTTCCCCTCGGTTCTCCCGATGGGGAAACGGCGAAAGGAGGTGTCGCGGGCTTTCGAGGCCTCCTCGGCGGCTGGACTACCGACCGACATCTCGGCTGCATTTGCTGGCTGGGGGGGTTGGCGGGGTATCTGCAGAATGGTAGGAGGTGGCAAGTCGAGAATCGGTCGACAGCTCCGAGTGCCGGCTCGAGCCTCCAGGTCCGCAGGGACCGATCCAGGCTGCCGCCTAACCGACCAGGAGGCCCCGCCGTCGGCCATTTTTGTCCATTTTCGGCATTTTTTACCGTCTTTCGGTCGGTCACGGAAAGCGGCGACCGGAAGCCCGGGCGTGCCCGGGGACGGCTCCCACTGGCCCCGGGGACCGGATTTGCCCCGGTCGGAGCCCCGGAAACGCACCCGAAGCCGGCCGGAGAAGGCGGCTAAGGGCAATGCACCTCGGATTGAATTTGCGCAACGGGGAAAGTGGCCTCGGGGCCCGCGAGGTGTGACGGTGTGCCTTCGGTAAGCTTCTGGAGAAATGGGTAACCAATGCACCTCGGACTGAATGTGCAGGACGTGCAACGGGGCCTCCGGGTCCGCGAGATATCGCAGGTTGGCCTCGGTAAGCCTCTGGAGAAATGGCTAACCAATGGGACAGTGGCCCTGAGAAATCATTAACCATTTGGACTTCGTCTCTGGCAGAGAGGCAAGTGTGGTGCAGAAATCATTAACCATTTGGACTTCGTCTCTGGCACAGAGGCAAGTGCAGTGGAGAAATCATTAACCATTTGGACTTAGTCTCTGGCAGCGAGGCAAGTGTGGTGCAGAAATCATTAACCATTTGGACTTCGTCTCTGGCAGCGAGGCAAGTGTGGCGGAGAAATCATTAACCGTTTGGACTTCGTCTCTGGCAGAGAGGCAAGTGTGGTGCAGAAATCATTAACCATTTGGACTTAGTCTCTGGCAGCGAGGCAAGTGTGGCGGAGAAATCATTAACCGTTTGGACTTAGTCTCTGGCAGAGAGGCAAGTGTGGTGCAGAAATCATTAACCATTTGGACTTCGTCTCTGGCACAGAGGCAAGTGCAGTGGAGAAATCATTAACCATTTGGACTTAGTCTCTGGCAGCGAGGCAAGTGTGGTGCAGAAATCATTAACCATTTGGACTTCGTCTCTGGCAGCGAGGCAAGTGTGGCGGAGAAATCATTAACCGTTTGGACTTCGTCTCTGGCAGAGAGGCAAGTGTGGTGCAGAAATCATTAACCATTTGGACTTAGTCTCTGGCAGCGAGGCAAGTGTGGCGGAGAAATCATTAACCGTTTGGACTTAGTCTCTGGCAGAGAGGCAAGTGTGGTGCAGAAATCATTAACCATTTGGACTTCGTCTCTGGCACAGAGGCAAGTGCAGTGGAGAAATCATTAACCATTTGGACTTAGTCTCTGGCAGCGAGGCAAGTGTGGTGCAGAAATCATTAACCATTTGGACTTCGTCTCTGGCACAGAGGCAAGTGCAGTGGAGAAATCATTAACCATTTGGACTTAGTCTCTGGCAGCGAGGCAAGTGTGGCGGAGAAATCATTAACCGTTTGGACTTCGTCTCTGGCAGAGAGGCAAGTGTGGTGCAGAAATCATTAACCATTTGGACTTAGTCTCTGGCAGCGAGGCAAGTGTGGCGGAGAAATCATTAACCGTTTGGACTTAGTCTCTGGCAGAGAGGCAAGTGTGGTGCAGAAATCATTAACCATTTGGACTTCGTCTCTGGCACAGAGGCAAGTGCAGTGGAGAAATCATTAACCATTTGGACTTAGTCTCTGGCAGCGAGGCAAGTGTGGCGGAGAAATCATTAACCATTTGGACTTCGTCTCTGGCAGAGAGGCAAGTGTGGCGGAGAAATCATTAACCGTTTGGACTTAGTCTCTGGCAGCGAGGCAAGTGTGGCGGAGAAATCATTAACCATTTGGACTTAGTCTGTGGCAGAGGCAAGTTTGGAAGAGAAATCAGTAACTAATAAATAAAATGCACCCCAGATTGCATTCGCCGGCCGTGGAAAGTGTCTCCTGGGCCCGGGAGAACAAAATCCGTGCTCAGACGGAAGCGTATGGCGTCGAATCCGAGGCTCTTGCCCGGCTCGCAGTGGGGGTATTCCCCCTGAGAGTAGCGAATCGGCCCGACGGCTGGGTCGGTTGCAATTTTTGGCATGGTACTCGTCCAGCTCATTAATGATTTCCCTTCGGTTCTCCCGAAGAGGAAACGGCAAAATGGCGCTTTGCGGGCTTTTGAGGCCTCCTGGACGGTAGGGCTACCGCCCCACCTCTCGGGTGCAATTGTTGGCCGGGGGGATTGGCGGGGTACCCGGAGAATTTCGGGGACACGATTTTCAGAACATTTTAAGGCAACGGTCACACTTTAAAAATGCCTAAAAAAGTGCGACTTTGAGGAAGGTCAACTATTTCAAATAGAACACCTTCCAATGACCTCTCGGAAGTCCAAAATGACGATGTAAGTGCAATTTATGCGGGCTTTCCGAGCTATGTTGTCGGTCTGAAAAATCGTCCGGGGCCCAGGCCGGTGGTAACCCTGGTTTCAATAATTTTGTGGCGACATGAACAGATGTATATATGTATATATATCCTAAACAGAAATATTCTCTTAAGTGTCACCTGGCGGTGTCCTTCATGATGAATAAAACACAAAGTCTGTTCATTAGTCCCCTTGGGTTGCCAAAGTGCGTGCCCAGAACCCTGTTGAACGCAGGCGACGCACGCCGGCTGCAGGCTTCCTTCCGTGCGAGCGCCAACCTGTTGCTTCCTTTGAACAAAAATAATCTGAAAGTTTCACCTGGTGGCTGGTGTGACTTAATGATGTAAAAAAGACAAAGTGTCACCCGGCGGTGCACTTTGAAAAGAACAGCAATTCTGTTCACAGGCATACATGGCAGGGTGCCTGAGACCCCATGGGTC
>JANJGN010004526.1:0-2500 GCA_026770705.1 Isurus oxyrinchus | reverse complement strand
GGTCATAGGGGTGCAGTTAGCTGCAGAACACACCAGCAGGTCCAAGGACTAAGTACAGAATGAGGACACGGGCAGCCGGTCAGCAGGCAGGGATGCCGGCCTGCCATAGGGGTGCAGTTAGCTGCAGAACACACCAGCAGGTCCAAGGACTAAGGACAGAATGGGGACACGGGCAGCCAGTTAGCAGGCAGGGCTGCCGGCCGGTAATTACAGCCTCCCGCCCGGTCATAGGGGTGCAGTTAACTGCAGAACACACCAGCAGGTCCAGGGACTCAGTACCAAACGGGGAATCGGTTAAGCGGTTACCTGGCAGGGCAGCCGACCAGTAATCATAGCCTCCCGCCCGGTCGTAGGGGTGCAGTTAGCTGCAGAACACACCAGCAGGTCCAGGGAATGTGTGCAGGACGGGGAAATGCTTAACGGGTTAGCAGGCCGGGCAGCCGGCCGGTAGTTGGAGCCGCCCGCCCGGTCGTACGGGAGCCGTCATCAGCCGGCATCCCGAGCAGCTGAAAAGTCTAAGCGCAGAATGGGGACATGGTGAACCAGTCAGCCAGCGGGCAGGGAAGGGTCGAAACGGCCTGAAATACCGGGCCGGCGGGCCAAGATGGCTGCCGGGGGGCGTATTCAGGGCCCCCACGTGAGGGGCCGGGGCTGGGGGCCGAGCCGGGCAAGCGCGGTTGAGAAACAGCCGAGTCCGAGCAGGGGGAAATCATTAACCGGTGATCCGGTTCGACCCCCCCCCCGGTGGCCGAGGCGGGGAGGGTCGACCCGGGGAAAGGTTGGGTGTTCGGTGTCCCTCAGGGCGGTCCCGAGCGCGTCCTAAAATAATCCGGGCTCCTGGGCCCTTTTTTGAAAAAGAACCGGTCGGGGAGCGGGTGCAATCCGGAAGGCCTGGCGGGGCTTCGGTGCCTCTTCCTCGGTATGACTACCGGAGGGTCGTCGGCCTGAATGACGGTTGCATTTGCTGGCTGTGGAGGTTGGCGGGCTATCTGCAGAATAGGAGGAGGTGGCAAATCGAGAATGGGTCGACTTCGCCAAGTGCCTTCTCGAGCCTCCAGGTCTGCAGGGACCGACCCAGGCTGCCGCCAAACCGACCGGGAGGCCCCGCCGTCGGCCATTTTTGGTCATTTTCGGCATTTTTCGCCTCTTTCGGCCGGTCAAGAAAAGCGGCGGCCTGACACCCGGGCGTGCACGGGGAAGGCTCCCCCTCGCCGGGAGGACCGGAGTTTGCCCCGGAAACCTCCGGAAGCCGGCCGGGAAGGCGGCTTCGGCCCGATGCACCTCCGGCTGCGTCCGAAGGCCGGGGGGAAGTGGCCCCTGGGCCCGTGTGAGGGAAATCCGTGCCAAGACGGAAGTCCATGAGGTCGGATCCGAAGCTTCTGCCGGGCCCCCCGGTGGAGGCATTCCCGCTAGGCGGGGCGAATCGGCCCGGCCACGGGGCGGGTTGCAATTGTTGGAGGGGGGCTGCCGGAGCTAGATAATGATTTCCCCTCGGTTCTCCCGATGGGGAAACGGCGAAAGGAGGTGTCGCGGGCTTTCGAGGCCTCCTCGGCGGCTGGACTACCGACCGACATCTCGGCTGCATTTGCTGGCTGGGGGGGTTGGCGGGGTATCTGCAGAATGGTAGGAGGTGGCAAGTCGAGAATCGGTCGACAGCTCCGAGTGCCGTCTCGAGCCTCCAGGTCCGCAGGGACCGATCCAGGCTGCCGCCTAACCGACCAGGAGGCCCCGCCGTCGGCCATTTTTGTCCATTTTCGGCATTTTTTACCGTCTTTCGGTCGGTCACGGAAAGCGGCGACCGGAAGCCCGGGCGTGCCCGGGGGACGGCTCCCACTGGCCCCGGGGACCGGATTTGCCCCGGTCGGAGCCCCGGAAACGCACCCGAAGCCGGCCGGAGAAGGCGGCTAAGGGCAATGCACCTCGGATTGAATTTGCGCAACGGGGAAAGTGGCCTCGGGGCCCGCGAGGTGTGACGGTGTGCCTTCGGTAAGCTTCTGGAGAAATGGGTAACCAATGCACCTCGGACTGAATGTGCAGGACGTGCAACGGGGCCTCCGGGTCCGCGAGATATCGCAGGTTGGCCTCGGTAAGCCTCTGGAGAAATGGCTAACCAATGGGACAGTGGCCCTGAGAAATCATTAACCATTTGGACTTCGTCTCTGGCAGAGAGGCAAGTGTGGTGCAGAAATCATTAACCATTTGGACTTCGTCTCTGGCACAGAGGCAAGTGCAGTGGAGAAATCATTAACCATTTGGACTTAGTCTCTGGCAGCGAGGCAAGTGTGGTGCAGAAATCATTAACCATTTGGACTTCGTCTCTGGCAGCGAGGCAAGTGTGGCGGAGAAATCATTAACCGTTTGGACTTCGTCTCTGGCAGAGAGGCAAGTGTGGTGCAGAAATCATTAACCATTTGGACTTAGTCTCTGGCAGCGAGGCAAGTGTGGCGGAGAAATCATTAACCGTTTGGACTTAGTCTCTGGCAGAGAGGCAAGTGTGGTG
>JANJGN010004525.1:0-32477 GCA_026770705.1 Isurus oxyrinchus | reverse complement strand
CCTCATCCTCAACCCCACCTGCTCCCTCATCCCCACCCCCACCCCCACCCGCTCCCCCACCCCCATCCCCACCCCCACCGCTCCCCCACCCCCATCCCCACCCCCACCCGCTCCCCCACCCCCATCCCCACCCCCACCCGCTCCCCACCCCCACCCCCCCACCCCCATCCCCACCCCCACCCACTCCCCCACCCCCACCCCCACCCCCACCCCCCACCCGCTCCCCCACCCCCCATCCCCACCCCCACCCGCTCCCCCATCTCCACCCCCACCCCCCACCTGCTCCCCCCATCCCCACCCCCAGCCCCACCCCCACCCGCTCCCCCACCCCCACCCCCCCCACCCACTCCCCCACCCCCACCCCCACCACCACCCGCTCCCCCACCCCTACCTGATCCCCCATTCCCACCCCCACCCCCCACCCGCTCCCCCAGACACACCCGCTCCCCCAGACCCACCCCCATCCCCACCCCCCCACCCGCTCCCCAACCCCCCACCCGCTCCCCCATCCCCACCCGCTCCCCCAGACACACCCGCTCCCCCAGACCCACCCCCATCCCCACCCCCAACCCCCCACCCGCTCCCCAACCCCCCACCCGCTCCCCCACCCCCACCCCCACCCGCTCCCCCACCCCGACCCCCACCCCGACCCCCACCCCCACCCGCTCCCCCATCCCCACCCGCTCCCCCACCCCCACCCCCACCCGCTCCCCCACCCCCACCCCGCTCCCCCATCCCCACCCCCCCACCCGCTCCCCCACCCCCATCCCCACCCGACCCCCACCCCCACCCGCTCCCCCCACGCCCACCCCCACCCGCTCCCCCATCCCCACCCCCACCCCCACCCGCTCCCCCACCCCCACCCCCACCCGCTCCCCCACCCCCACCCGCTCCCCCACCCCCACCCGCTCCCCCATCCCCACCCCCACCCACACCCACCCGCTCTCCCATCCCCACCCCCCACCCCGCTCCCCCAGACCCACCCCGAACCCCACGTGCTCCCTCATCCTCAACCCCACCTGCTCCCTCATCCCCACCCCCACCCCCCACCCGCTCCCCCATCCCCCACCCGCTCCCCCATCCCCCACCCGCTCCCCCATCCCCACCCCCCCACCCCCACCACCCCCCCACCCTCACCCCCAGACCCACTCCCACCCCCCAGCCCCACCCCCACCCCCAGACCCACTCCCACCCCCCCACCCGCTCCCCGATTCCCACCCCCCCACCCGCTCCCCATCCCCACCACCACCCCCATCCCCACCCCCCACCCCGCTCCGCATCCCCACCCCCATCCCCAGCCCACCCCAACCCCCCCCACCCCCAGCCCCCACCCGCTCCCCCACCCCCACCCCCCACCCCCCCACACCTGCTCCCCCACCCCCACCCGCTCCCCCATCCCCACCCCCCCACACCTGCTCCCCCACCCCCACCCCGCTCCCCCATCCCCACCCCCATCCCCACCCCCATCCCCACCACCACCTCCCCACTCGCTCTCCCAACCCCACCCCCCACCCCCACCCCCCCACTCACTCTCCCAACCCCACCCCCACCCCCCCACCCGCTCCCCCACCCCCACCTCCCACTAGGAGGAGGCCATTCTGCCCCTCGAGCCTGCTCCTCCCCTCCAATCCGGCCGCCCCCTCGACCTCCGCACCTTCACCTCCACCGACCCTCCCTCTACCCCTTGGACACAACCCCCCCTCCCCCAACAATCCCACGTTCCCCCCCCCCCCACCTCCCCCCCACCCTCAATGAAACCCGAGTCTCCGATTGGGTCCCCGGCACCCCCCCCCCCCTCCCCCCACCCCCCACCGATTTCTGGGGAGAGTTTCCGGGTTTCCGGCCAAAAGCCCTTCCCGGATTGCCAGCCTATTTCTCAATGTCTCCTTCCTGCGTGGAGGTGCCCGGACTGAGCGCAGTTACCCCTCATGTGGCCTGACCGGGGCTTTCTTTGTCAGCAGCCCCCTCTCTTTTACCGGAACCCTCAGCATGTCTAGTAACGTAAGCCTTAATTTCCAATATGATCACCGATGCCCACACCCCCCTCTCCCCCTCCCCGTAGCCAGAACGTAACTTCAACGTAGCCTTCACTGTAATCTCCGAGGCAGTTACGACGGAGCTGGCACTTCATGCCCGCTTACGCCCACCCCGAGCTTTCAACCGACCTCCGTCCCGTCCAACGCAAGGTTCGGCGTAACCCCAGCTTAATTCCAACAGAGCGTATCTTCAAGCTAAACCCCAACACAAAGTTCGACAGAGCCCCAACTGCAAGCCAAAAGGAGCATCATCGTAAACCCAACGTAGCCTCCAACACAATGGACAACATCCCGGCAAGCTAATTCCAACAGAAGCTTCATCCTAAATCCAACGTAGCCTTCAACACAAAGTCCGACATAATGCCAGCCTGATTCAAGCAGAAACTTCATTGTAAATCCATCGTAACCTCCAACACAAAGTCCAACATAACGCCAACCTAACTCCGACAGAAGCTTCATCGTAAATCTATCGTAACCCCCAACACAAAGTCCAACATAATGCCAACCTAACTCCGACAGAAGCTTCATCGTAAATCCATCGTAACTCCCAACACAAAGTCCAACATAATACCAACCTAACTCTGACAGAAGCTTCATCGTAAATCCATCGTAACCTCCAGCACAAAGTCCAACATAACGCCAATGAATTCCGACAGAAGCTTCATTGTAAATCCAACATAACCTCCAACACAAAAAATCCAACATAATGCCAGCCTAACTCCGACAGAAGCTTCATCGTAAATCCCTCCAGCACAAAGTCCAACATAACGCCAACCTAACTCCGACAGAAGCTTCATCGTAAATCCATTGTAACCTCCAGCACAAAGTCCAACATAACGCCAACCTAATTCAAGCAGAATCTTCAACGTAAATCCAAAATAACCTTCAACACAACAGATGACACAACGCCAACCTAATTCCGACAGATCCTTCAACTTAAACTCCAGAACAACGCTTAGCGTATCGCCAACGTAAATCCGGCGTGAGCATCAACGCAACTCCAAGGTAGCCTTCAATACCAACGTTCAACCTAAAGCCCAACTTAAACCCAGCGTAACGCAGGTCCGACATAACATGACACCAATACAAGGCCCCGACAGGTGCCTGGACGTAAGTAGAACGAAACCTGCGACACGAAATTCAACATGACCAGCGAAACAACGGCGGCTTAAACCCAACGTAACTTCGACGTAGCTCCGACATAACCCGCCGACTCTGCTTCCAACCTAACCCTACGCCTGATGAAGTCCAAAGGGGCATTTTAGGTAACGCCAGAGCAATGGTTAACTCTTGGCCAGCTCTCTGACACCTTGACTCTGTTTTCTCCTGTTGGCAGACCTCCATGCTGACAGTGAGACCCCCCGCCCCACCCTCTGTTCCGAACCCGCACCCCTCACTCGGTAACCCAACAGGAACCCCAAAGGAAGCTGGGCGGGTGCTGAAGGAGGTGGGGTTGGGGAGAGCAGGAGGTGGGGTGGAATCGGAGACCATTCGCCCACAATGCGGGGGCGATACCCTGTCAGTGCGAGAGGCAATTGGCCGCTGGAGGGTCAATGCCCGTGATGGGGGAGGGGAAAGGGGGGGTAAAAGATACCTTGGAGCACAACTCCTCACTGAGCTGTGCAGTCGGGTGGTGGGAACAAAGGGGAGAGAATAGAATAATATTACAGGGACAGACATCACAGGAGGTGATTGGGCAGTGTAGAGAGGGAGCTTTACTCTGTATCTAATCCCGTGCTGTACCTGTCCTGGGAGTGTTTGATGGGGACAGTGTAGAGGGAGCTTTACTCTGTATCTAACCCCGTGCTGTACCTGTCCTGGGAGTGTCTGATGGGGACAGTGTAGAGGGAGATTTACTCTGTATCTAACCCCGTGCTGTACCTGTCCTGGGAGTGTTTGATGGGGACAGTGTAGAGGGAGATTTACTCTGTATCTAACCCCGTGCTGTACCTGTCCTGGGAGTGTTTGATGGGGACAGTGTAGAGGGAGATTTACTCTGTATCTAACCCCGGGCTGTACCTGTCCTGGGAGTGTTTGATGGGGGCGGTGTAGAGGGAGCTTTACTCTGTATCTAACCCCGTGCTGTACCTGTCCTGGGAGTGTTTGATGGGGACAGTGTAGAGGGACATTTACTCTGTATCTAACCCCGTGCTGTACCTGTCCTGGGAGTGTTTGATGGGGACAGTGTAGAGGGAGCTTTACTCTGTATCTAACCCCGTGCTGTACCTGTCCTGGGAGTGTTTGATGGGGACAGTGTAGAGGGAGATTTACTCTGTATCTAACCTCGTGCTGTACCTGTCCTGGGAGTGTTTGATGGGGACAGTGTAGAGGGAGATTTACTCTGTATCTAACCTCGTGCTGTACCTGTCCTGGGAGTGTTTGATGGGGACAGTGTAGAGGGAGCTTTACTCTGTATCTAACCCCGTGCTGTACCTGCCCTGGCAGTGTTTGATGGGGACAGTGTAGAGGGAGCTTTACTCTGTATCTAACCCCGTGCTGTACCTGTCCTGGGAGTGTTTGATGGGAACAGTGTAGAGGGAGCATTACTCTGTATCTAACCTCGTGCTGTACCTGTCCTGGGAGTGTTTGATGGGGACAGTGTAGAGGGAGCTTTACTCTGTATCTAAACCCGTGCTGTACCTGTCCTGGAAGTGTTTGATGGGGACAGTGTAGAGGGAGCTTTACTCTGTATCTAACCTCGTGCTGTACCTGTCCTGGGAGTGTTTGATGGGGACAGTGTAGAGGGAGCTTTACTCTGTATCTAACCTCGTGCTGTACCTGTCCTGGGAGTGTCTGATGGGGACAGTGTAGAGGGAGCTGTACTCTGTATCTAACCCGTGCTGTACCTGTCCTGGGAGTGTTTGATGGGGACAGTGTAGAGGGAGCGTCACTCTGTATCTAACCCCGTGCTGTACCTGTCCTGGGAGTGTTTGATGGGGACAGTGTAGAGGGAGATTTACTCTGTATCTAACCCCGTGCTGTACCTGTCCTGGGAGTGTTTGATGGGGACAGTGTAGAAGGAGCTTTACTCTGTATCTAACCCGTGCTGTACCTGTCCTGGGAGTGTTTGATGGGGACAGTGTAGAGGGAGCGTCACTCTGTATCTAACCCCGTGCTGTACCTGTCCTGGGAGTGCTTGATGGGGACAGTGTAGAGGAAGATTTACTCTGTATCTAACCCCATGCTGTACCTGTTCTGGGAGTGTTTGATGGGGACAGTGTAGAGGGAGATTTACTCTGTATCTAACCCCATGCTGTACCTGTCCTGGGAGTGTTTGATGGGGACAGTGTAGAGGGAGCTTTACTCTGTATCTAACCCCGTGCTGTACCTGTCCTGGGAGTGTTTGATGGGGACAGTGTAGAGGGAGCTTTACTCTGTATCTAACCCCATGCTGTACCTGTCCTGGGAGTGTTCGATGGGGACAGTGTAGAGGGAGCTTTACTCTGTATCTAACCCCGTGCTGTACCTGTCCTGGGAGTGTTTGATGGGGACAGTGTAGAGGGAGCTTTACTCTGTATCTAACCCCGTGCTGTACCTGTCCTGGGAGTGTCTGATGGGGACAGTGTAGAGGGAGATTTACTCTGTATCTAACCCCGTGCTGTACCTGTCCTGGGAGTGTTTGATGGGGACAGTGTAGAGGGAGATTTACTCTGTATCTAACCCCGTGCTGTACCTGTCCTGGGAGTGTTTGATGGGGACAGTGTAGAGGGAGATTTACTCTGTATCTAACCCCGGGCTGTACCTGTCCTGGGAGTGTTTGATGGGGGCGGTGTAGAGGGAGCTTTACTCTGTATCTAACCCCGTGCTGTACCTGTCCTGGGAGTGTTTGATGGGGACAGTGTAGAGGGACATTTACTCTGTATCTAACCCCGTGCTGTACCTGTCCTGGGAGTGTTTGATGGGGACAGTGTAGAGGGAGCTTTACTCTGTATCTAACCCCGTGCTGTACCTGTCCTGGGAGTGTTTGATGGGGACAGTGTAGAGGGAGATTTACTCTGTATCTAACCTCGTGCTGTACCTGTCCTGGGAGTGTTTGATGGGGACAGTGTAGAGGGAGATTTACTCTGTATCTAACCTCGTGCTGTACCTGTCCTGGGAGTGTTTGATGGGGACAGTGTAGAGGGAGCTTTACTCTGTATCTAACCCCGTGCTGTACCTGCCCTGGCAGTGTTTGATGGGGACAGTGTAGAGGGAGCTTTACTCTGTATCTAACCCCGTGCTGTACCTGTCCTGGGAGTGTTTGATGGGGACAGTGTAGAGGGAGCATTACTCTGTATCTAACCTCGTGCTGTACCTGTCCTGGGAGTGTTTGATGGGGACAGTGTAGAGGGAGCTTTACTCTGTATCTAAACCCGTGCTGTACCTGTCCTGGAAGTGTTTGATGGGGACAGTGTAGAGGGAGCTTTACTCTGTATCTAACCTCGTGCTGTACCTGTCCTGGGAGTGTTTGATGGGGACAGTGTAGAGGGAGCTTTACTCTGTATCTAACCTCGTGCTGTACCTGTCCTGGGAGTGTCTGATGGGGACAGTGTAGAGGGAGCTGTACTCTGTATCTAACCCGTGCTGTACCTGTCCTGGGAGTGTTTGATGGGGACAGTGTAGAGGGAGCGTCACTCTGTATCTAACCCCGTGCTGTACCTGTCCTGGGAGTGTTTGATGGGGACAGTGTAGAGGGAGATTTACTCTGTATCTAACCCCGTGCTGTACCTGTCCTGGGAGTGTTTGATGGGGACAGTGTAGAAGGAGCTTTACTCTGTATCTAACCCGTGCTGTACCTGTCCTGGGAGTGTTTGATGGGGACAGTGTAGAGGGAGCGTCACTCTGTATCTAACCCCGTGCTGTACCTGTCCTGGGAGTGCTTGATGGGGACAGTGTAGAGGAAGATTTACTCTGTATCTAACCCCATGCTGTACCTGTTCTGGGAGTGTTTGATGGGGACAGTGTAGAGGGAGATTTACTCTGTATCTAACCCCATGCTGTACCTGTCCTGGGAGTGTTTGATGGGGACAGTGTAGAGGGAGCTTTACTCTGTATCTAACCCCGTGCTGTACCTGTCCTGGGAGTGTTTGATGGGGACAGTGTAGAGGGAGCTTTACTCTGTATCTAACCCCATGCTGTACCTGTCCTGGGAGTGTTCGATGGGGACAGTGTAGAGGGAGCTTTACTCTGTATCTAACCCCGTGCTGTACCTGTCCTGGGAGTGTTTGATGGGGACAGTGTAGAGGGAGCTTTACTCTGTATCTAACCCCATGCTGTACTTGTCCTGGGAGTGTTTGATGGGGACAGTGTAGAGGGAGCTTTCTTCCTGCATCTACCCTGTCTAGTCCTGTTAGAATTTTATAGGTTTCTATGAGATCCCCCCACTCATTCTCCTGAACTCCAGTCAATATAATGTAAACCGACTCAATCTCTCCTCCTATGTCAGTCCTGCTATCCCAGGAATCAGTCCAGTAAACCTTCGCTGCTCTCCCTCTGTAGCAAGAACATCCTTCCTCGGATAAGGAGACTAAAACTGCACACAATATTCCAGGTGTGGTCTCACCGAGGCCCTGTACAATTGCAGCAAGACATCCCTGTTCCTGTACTCGTATCCTCTGGCTATGAAGGGCAACAGAACATTTACCTTCTTTACCGCCCGCTGCACCTGCATGCTTACCTTCAGCGACTGGTGTACAAGGACACCCAGGTCTCGTTGCACATTCCCCTCTCTCAATTTATAGCCACTCAGGTAATAACCTGCCTTCCTGTTGTTGCTACCAGAATGGATAACCTCACATTGATCCACTGCATCTGCCACGCATTTGCCCACTCACTCAGCTTGTCCAAATCACACTGAAGCATCTCTGCATCTTCCCCACAGCTCACCCTCCCACCCAGCTTGGTGTCATCCGCAAATTTGCAGATATTACATTTAGTTCCCTCATCTAAATCACTGATATATATTGTGAATAGCTGGGGACCCAGCCCCGATCCCTGCAGTACCCCTCTAGTCACTGCCTGCCATTCGGAAAAAGACCCATTTATTCCTGCTCTTTGTTTCCCGTCTGCCAACCAGTTTTCTATCCATCTCAATACACTACCCCCAATCCCATGCGCTTTAATTTTACACTTTAATCTCTTATGTGGGACTTTGTCGAAAGCCTTCTGAAAGTCCAAATAAACCACATCCACTGAATCCCCCTCATCAACTCTACTAGTTACATCCTCGAAAAATTCCAGTAGATTTGTCAAGCATGGTTCCCCCCTTTCGTAAATCCATGCTGACTCTGTCCGATTCCACTGTTTTCCACGTGCTCAGTCTTTTATAATGGACTCTATAACTTTCCCCACTACCGACGTCAGGCTGACTGGTCTATAATTCCCTGTTTCCTCTCTACCTCCCTTTTTAAATCGTGGGGTTACATTAGCTACCCTCCAATCTGTAAGAACTGTTCCAGAGCCTATAGAATCTCGGAAGATGGACACCAGTGCATCGACTATTTCTTGGGCTCCTTCCTGAAGTGCTCTGGGCTGTAGATGATCAGTCCCTGGGGATTTATCTGCCTTCAATCCCATCAATTTCCGCAACACCATTTCCCTACTAACACTGATTTCTTTCAGCTCCTCCCTCTCACTAAACCCTGTGTTCCCCAACATTTCTGGTATGTTATCAGCGTCCTCCTTTGTGCAGACTGAACCAAAGTATGTATTTAGCTGGTCAGGCATTTCTTTGTTCCCCGTTATAAATTCCCCTGTTTCTGACTGTAAGGGACCTACATTTGTCTTCACCAATCCTTTCCTCTTCACATACCGATAGAAACTTTTACACTCAGTTCTTATGTTCCCCGCCAGCTTACTCTCGTACTCTATTTTCCCCTTCTTAATCAATCCCTTGGTCCCCCTTTTGCTGAATTCTAAACCGCTCCCAATCCTCAGGTCTGTTATGTTCTCTGGCCAATTTGTCTGCCTCTTCCTTGCATCTAATACTACCTCTAACTTCCCTTGTCAGCCCTGGTTTGGCCACCTTTCCTGTTTCTCTTTTGCGCCAGACAGGAATAAACAATTGTCGCAGTTCACCCACGCGCTCTCTGAACGTCTGCCCTTGCCTATCCACCGTCACCCCCAATCCATCATAGCCAACTCGCGCCTCATCCCATCGTAGTTTCCTTTAGTAAGATTCAGGACCCGAGTCTCAGAATCAACTACGTCACTCTCCATCTTGACGAAGAATTCCATCATATTATGGTCGCTCATCCCCAAGGGGCCTCACACCACTAGATCACCAATTATTCCTTTCTCATTACACAATACCCAGTCTAGGAGGGCCTGTTCTCTCGTTGGTTGCTCAACGTATTGGTCCAGAAAACCATCCCTTATACACTCCAGGAATTCCTCCTCCACGGTATTGTTCCTAATTGGATTTGTCCAATCTACACGCAGATTGAAGTCACCCATAATGACAGATGTTCCTTTATATTTCATGCCTCTCTCATTTCCTGTTTAATGCCACTCCCAACATCACCGCTGCAGTTTGGGGCTCTATAATACAACGCCCCACTGATGTTTTTTTTTGCCCCTGGGTGTTTCTCAGCTCGACCCGTACAGATTCCACATCGTTGGAGTTCATATCTTTCCCCACTAGCGCGGTAATTTCCTCTTTGACCAGAAATGCAACTCCACCACCTTTTCGTCTTTGTCTGTCCTTCCTGAATACAGAATACCCCCGGGGGTTCAGTTCCCATCCCTGATCACCCTGCAGCCACGTCTCCGTAATCCCGACCATATCGTACCTGTCCGCGCCCACTTGCGGGGTTCATCCGTCCACACTGTTGCGAAAGCTCCTCGCGTTAAGACACAAAGCCCCACCAACCCCCCCCTACCACCCCACCCACCCCTAGGACATCAGTCCCAGCCTTGCCCCGGGGGTGTAACCCGTCCAGTTTGCACCGGCCCCCCCGCCCCGGGGATCTGAGACCCTCCTCCCTCCCCCCCCCCACCGCCCCCCCCACTCCCCCAGCCTTTCACACCATCCCTCCGACCACACAGTCGTCCGACATATCCTGCGATTTCTACCCTGGCTGGTACAGGGGTGGGGGGAGGTGAGTCGACAACCAGTTTACAAGTGGCAAGTGGGGAGGGTGGGGGAGGGGGTGGCGGGGAGGAGGGTGCTTTCCTGGCCCTCGGCTCCCAGATCCCCTGCCAAAACCTGGGCGTGTATTCCAAGGAGGTTACCCAACTGGTTTAATGGGGTAATTAAGGCTACGTTAATATCTTTTATGATACTCATGGCCTGGGGCGTGGAGGTTTGGTAAGACTGCTTGGAACACAGCCAGATTATTATATATTTTCGAGGCCTTTCTCTCCACAAGACCACAAGACAGAGGAGCAGAAATTAGGCCATTCGGCCCATCGAGTCTGCTCCGCCATTCAATCACCGCTGATAAGTTTCTCAACCCCCGTTCTCCCGCCTTCTCCCTGTAACCTTTGACCCCCTTACCAATCAAGAACCTATCTATCTTGGTCTTAAATACACTCAGTGACCCGGCCTCCACAGCCTTCTGTGGCAATGAATTCCATAGATTCACCACTCTCTGGCTAAAGAAGTTTCTCCTCATCTCTGTTCTAAAAGGTCTTCCCTTTACTCTGAGGCTGTGCCCTTGGGTCCTAGTCTCTCCTACTAATGGAAACATCTTCCCCACGTCCACTCTATCCAGGCCTTTCAGTATTCTGTAAGTTTCAATCAGATCCCCCCCCCTCATCTTTCTAAACTCCATCGAGTACAGACCCAGAGTCCTTAAACGTTCCTCATATGTTAAGCCTTTCACTCCTGGGATCGTTCTCGTGAACCTCCTCTGGACCCTCTCAAGGGCCAGAACATCCTTCCTGAGATACGGGGCCCAGAATTACTCACAATATTCTAAATGTGGTCTGACCAGAGCCTTATAAAGCCTCAGCAGCGCATCCCTGCTTTTATATTCTAGTCCTCTCGCAATAAATGCCAACATGGCATTTGTCTTCCTAACTACCGACTCAACCTGCAAGTTAACCTTAAGAGAATCCTGGACTAGGACTCCAAGTCCCTTTGCACTCCAGATTTCTGTATTCTCTCTCCATTTAGAAAATAGTCCACGCCTCTATTCTTCTGACCAAAGTGCATGAGCTCACACTTGCCCAGGGGTTGACCGTGCAGGGTGGGTGCGGGGCTCAGTCTGAGAGGGGGTCACCCAACTCTCCTGGGCGGGTCAGCAGGACTACTGACCCGAAACCCGCTGCGTGGTCAGCATCGAGAGAGTGCACCTGCCTGCACTGTCCAGGATCGGCTCGAAGCCTCCACAAGCCTCGGCGCTGGCCCCAGCCGGTCCCCTTGGGATCTTGCCACCTTCTTGAGCCGCTGTGGTCCCCGTCTGTTGGAGGTACACCCACGGCGCTGTTAGGGAGGGAGTTCCAGGATTTTGTCCCGTGTGGTGTAGGTACACCCACGGCGCTGTTAGGGAGGGAGTTCCAGGATTTTGTCCCCGTCTGTTGGAGGTACACCCACGGCGCTGTTAGGGAGGGAGTTCCAGGATTTTGTCCCGTGTGGTGTAGGTACACCCACGGTGCTGTTAGGGAGGGAGTTCCAGGATTTTGTCCCCGTGTGGTGTAGGTACACCCACGGCGCTGTTAGGGAGGGAGTTCCAGGATTTTGTCCGTGTGGTGTAGGTACACCCACAGCGCTGTTAGGGAGGGAGTTCCAGGATTTTGTCCCCTGTGTGGTGTAGGTACACCCACGGCGCTGTTAGGGAGGGAGTTCCAGGATTTTGTCCCCGTGTGGTGTAGGTACACCCACGGTGCTGTTAGGGAGGGAGTTCCAGGATTTTGTCCCCGTGTGGTGTAGGTACACCCACGGCGCTGTTAGGGAGGGAGTTCCAGGATTTTGTCCGTGTGGTGTAGGTACACCCACGGCGCTGTTAGGGAGCGAGTTCCAGGATTTTGTCCTGTGTGGTGTAGGTACACCCACGGCGCTGTTAGGGAGGGAGTTCCAGGATTTTGTCCCGTGTGGTGTAGGTACACCCACGGTGCTGTTAGGGAGGGAGTTCCAGGATTTTGTCCCCGTGTGGTGTAGGTACACCCACGGTGCTGTTAGGGAGGGAGTTCCAGGATTTTGTCCCGTGTGGTGTAGGTACACCCACGGCGCTGTTATGGAGGGAGTTCCAGGATTCTGTCCCTGTGTGGTGTAGGTACACCCACGGTGCTGTTAGGGAGGGAGTTCCAGGATTTTGTCCCGTGTGGTGTAGGTACACCCACGGCGCTGTTAGGGTGGGAGTTCCAGGATTTTGTCCCGTGTGGTGTAGGTACACCCACGGCGCTGTTAGGGAGGGAGTTCCAGGATTTTGTCCCTGTGTGGTGTAGGTACACCCACTGTGCTGTTAGGGAGGGAGTTCCAGGATTTTGTCCCCGTGTGGTGTAGGTACACCCACGGTGCTGTTAGGGAGGGAGTTCCAGGATTTTGTCCGTGTGGTGTAGGTACACCCACGGCGCTGTTAGGGAGGGAGTTCCAGGATTTTGTCCCCGTGTGGTGTAGGTACACCCACGGCGCTGTTAGGGAGGGAGTTCCAGGATTTTGTCCCCGTGTGGTGTAGGTACACCCACGGTGCTGTTAGGGAGGGAGTTCCAGGATTTTGTCCGTGTGGTGTAGGTACACCCACGGTGCTGTTAGGGAGGGAGTTCCAGGATTTTGTCCCCGTCTGTTGGAGGTACACCCACGGCGCTGTTAGGGAGGGAGTTCCAGGATTTTGTCCCGTGTGGTGTAGGTACACCCACAGCGCTGTTAGGGAGGGAGTTCCAGGATTTTGTCCCCGCGTGGTGTAGGTACACCCACGGTGCTGTTAGGGAGGGAGTTCCAGGATTTTGTCCCGTGTGGTGTAGGTACACCCACGGCGCTGTTAGGGAGGGAGTTCCAGGATTTTGTCCGTGTGGTGTAGGTACACCCACGGCGCTGTTAGGGAGGGAGTTCCAGGATTTGTCCCGTGTGGTGTAGGTACACCCACGGTGCTGTTAGGGAGGGAGTTCCAGGATTTTGTCCGTGTGGTGTCGGTACACCCACGGCGCTGTTAGGGAGGGAGTTCCAGGATTTTGTCCCCGTGTGGTGTAGGTACACCCACGGCGCTGTTAGGGAGGGAGCTCCAGGATTTTGTCCCTGTGGTGTAGGTACACCCACGGTGCTGTTAGGGAGGGACTTCCAGGATTTGTCCCGTGTGGTGTAGGTACACCCACGGCGCTGTTAGGGAGGGAGTTCCAGGATTTTGTCCGTGTGGTGTAGGTACACCCACGGCGCTGTTAGGGAGGGAGTTCCAGGATTTGTCCCGTGTGGTGTAGGTACACCCACGGTGCTGTTAGGGAGGGAGTTCCAGGATTTGTCCCGTGTGGTGTAGGTACACCCACGGTGCTGTTAGGGAGGGAGTTCCAGGATTTTGTCCCGTGTGGTGTAGGTACACCCACGGCGCTGTTAGGGAGGGAGTTCCAGGATTTTGTCCGTGTGGTGTAGGTACACCCACGGTGCTGTTAGGGAGGGAGTTCCAGGATTTTGTCCGTGTGGTGTAGGTACACCCACGGTGCTGTTAGGGAGGGAGTTCCAGGATTTTGTCTGTGTGGTGTAGGTACAACCACGGCGCTGTTAGAGAGGGAGTTCCAGGATTTTGTCTCCGTCTGGTGGAGGTACACCCACGGCGCTGTTAGGGAGGGAGTTCCAGGATTTTGTCCCGTGTGGTGTAGGTACACCCACGGCGCTGTTAGGGAGGGAGTTCCAGGATTTTGTCCCGTATGGTGTAGGTACACCCACAGCGCTGTTAAGGAGGGAGTTCCAGGATTTTGTCCGTGTGCTGTAGGTACACCCACGGCGCTGTTAGGGAGGGAATTCCAGGATTTTGTCCCTCTGTGGTGTAGGTACACCCACGGCGCTGTTAGGCAGGGAGTTCCAGGATTTTGTCCGTGTGGTGTAGGTACACCCATGGCGCTGTTAGGGAGGAAGTTCCAGGATTTTGTCCGTGTGGTGTAGGTACACCCACGCGCTGTTAGGGAGGGAATTCCAGAATTTTGTCCCGTGTGGTGTAGGTACACCCACGGCGATGTTAGGGAGGGAGTTCCAGGATTTTGTCCCCATGTAGTGTAGGTACACCCACAGCGCTGTTAGGGAGGGAGTTCCAGGATTTTGTCCCTGTGGTGTAGGTACACCCACGGCGCTGTTAGGGAGGGAGTTCCAGGATTTTGTCCCCGTGTGGTGTAGGTACACCCACGGCGCTGTTAGGGAGGGAGTTCCAGGATTTTGTCCGTGTGGTGTGGGTACACCCACGGCGCTGTTAGGGAGGGAGTTCCAGGATACGGACCTGGCGACAGTGAAGGAACTGTCGGGATGGTGAGGGGCTCGGAGGGGAACTTCCAGGTGCTGGTGTTTCCCATGTGTCTGCTGCCCTTGTCCTTCTAGATGGGAGAGGTCGTGGGTTTGGGCGGCGCTGTCGAAGGAGCCTTGGTGAGTTGCTGCAGTGCATCTTGTAGATGGTACACACACTGCAGCTACTGTGCATTGATAGTGGAGGGGGTAAAGGATGGTCAGAAAGACAAGTGTGTTACACAGGAACAGGAGGAGGCCATTCAGCCCCTCTCAAGCCTGTTACACAGGAAGAGGAGGAGGCCATTCAGCCCCTCTCGAGCCTGTTACACAGGAACAGGAGGAGGCCATTCAGCCCCTCTCAAGCCTGTTACACAGGAACAGGAGGAGGCCATTCAGCCCCTCTCGAGCCTGTTACACAGGAACAGGAGGAGGCCCATTCCGCCCCTCTCGAGCCTGTTACACAGGAAGAGGAGGAGGCGATTCAGCCACTCTCAAGCATGATACCTTGGAGTAGGAGAAGGCCTTTCAGCCCCTCTCTAGCCTGTTACGCAGGAACAGGAGGAGGCCATTCAGCCCCTCTCCAGCCTGTTACACTGGAACAGGAGGAGGCCATTCAGCCCCTCTCGAGCTGGATACACAGGAACAGGTGAGGTGATTCAGGCCCTCTCAAGCCTGGTTAAACAGGAACAGCAGGAGGCCATTCAGACGCTCTGGAACCTGTTCCACAGGAACAGGAGGAGGCCTTTCAGCCCCTCTCGAGCCTGTTACACAGGAACAGGAGGAGGTCCATTCAGCCCCTCTGGAACATTTTACACAGGAACAGGTGGAGGCCATTCAAATCCTCTCGAGCCTGTTACACAGGAACAGGAGGAGGCCATTCAGCTCCTCTTGAGCCTGTTACACAGGAACAGGAGGAGGCCATTCAGCCCCTCTAGACCCTGTTACTCAAGAACATGAGGACGCCATTCAGCCCCTCTCGAACCTGTTACACAAGACCAAGAGGAGGCCATTCAGCCCCCCTTGAGCCTGTTACACAAGAACATGAGGAGGCTATTCAGCCCCTCTCGTGCCTGTTAGACAGGAACAGGGGGAGGCCATTCAGCCCCTCTTCAGCCTGTTACAGAGGAACAGGAGGAGGCCATTCAGCCCCTCTCGTGCCTGTTACACAGGAACAGGAGGAGGCCATTCAGCCCCTCTTGAGCCTGTTACACAGGAACAGGAGGAGGCAATTCAGCCCCTCTGGAGCCTGTTACACAGGAAATGGAGGAGGACATTCAAACCCTGTCGAGCCTGTTACACAGGAACAGGAGGAGGCCATTCAGCCCCTCTAGACCCTGTTACTCAAGAACATGTGGAGGCCATTCAGCCCCTCTCTAGCCTGTTACACAAGACCAAGAGGCAGCCATTCAACCCCCCTTGAGCCTGTTACACAAGAACATGAGGAGGCCATTCAGCCCCTCTCGTGCCTGTTACACAGGAAGAGGGGGAGGCCATTCAGCCCCTCTTCAGCCTGTTACAGAGGAACAGGAGGAGGCCATTCAAACCCTCTCGAACATGTTACACGGGAACAGGAGGAGGCCATTCAGCCCCTCTGGAACATGTTACATAGGAACAGGAGGAGGCCATTCAAACCCTCTCAAGCCTGGTACACAGGAACAGGAGGAGGCCATTCAGCCCCTCTTGAGCCTGTTACAGAGGAACAGGAGGAGGCCATTCAGCCCCTCTCGAACCTGTTACACGGGAACAGGAGGAGGCCTTTCTGCCCCTCTCGAGCATGTTACCCTGGAACAGGAGGAGGCCATTCTGCCCCTAGTGAGCCTGTTACACAGGAACGCAAGGAGGCCATTCAGCCCCTCTCTAGCCTGTTACACAGGAACAGGAGAAGTCCTTTCAGCCCCTAGTAAGCCTGTTACAGATGAACACGAGGAGGTCTATTCAGCTCCTCTGGTGCCTATAACAGATTTACTGGAGGAGGCCATTCAGCCCCTCTCCAACCTGTTACACAGGAACAGGAGGAGTCCATTCAGCCCTTCTCAAGCCTGTTACACTGGAACAGGAGTAGGACATTCAAAACCTCTCGAGCCTGCTACACAGGAACAGGAGGAGGCCATTCTGCCCCTCTCCAGCCTGTTACACAGGAACAGGTGGAGGCCATTCAGCCCCTCTCGAGCCTGTTACACAGGAACAGGAGGAGCCCATTCAGCCCCTCTCCAGCCTGTTACACAGGAACAGGAGGAGGCCATTCAGCCCCTCTCCAGCCTGTTACACAGGAACAGGAGGAGGCCATTCAGACCCTCTCTAGCCTGTTACGCAGGAACAGGAGGAGGCCATTCAGCCCGTATCAAGCCTGTTACATCGGAACAGGAGGAGGCCATTCAGCCCCTCTGTAGCCTGTTACACACTAACAGTATGAGGCCATTCAGCCCCTCTGGAGCCTGTTACACTGGAAAAGGAGGAGGACATTCAGCCAGTCTCGAACCTGTTACACCGGAACAGGAGGAGGACATTCAGCCCCTCTCTAGCCTGTTGCGCAGGAACAGGAGTAGGCCATTCCGCCCCTCTTGGGCCTGTCATACAGGAACAGGAGTAGGCCATTCTGCCCCTCTTGGGCCTGTCATACAGGAACAGGCGGAGGCCCATTCAGCCCCACTCTAACCTGTTACCCTGGAATAGTAGGAGACCATTCAGCCCCTCTCTAACCTGTTACAGAGGAACAGGAATAGGCCATTCAGCCTCTCTCGAGCCTGTTACACAGGAAGAGGAGGTTATTCAGCCCCTCTCTAGCCTGTTACACAGGAATAGGAGGAGGCCATTCAGCCTCTCTTGAGGATTTTACACAGGAACAGGAGGAGGCCCATTCAGCCCCTCTCTAACCTGTTATGCAGGAACAGGAGAAGGCCTTTCAGCCCGCTAGCGAGCCTGTTACAGATTAACTTGAGGAGGCCATTCAGCCCCTCTGGAGCCTGTTACAAAGGAGCACGAGGCCCATTCAGCCCCTCTTGGGCCTGTCATACAGGAACAGGAGGAGGCCATTCATCTCCTCTGGAGCTTTTTTCCCAGGACCAGGAGGAGGCCATTCAGCCCCTCGAGAGTTTTGGAATGGAATAGCTGGAGGCCATTCAGCCCCTCTTGAGCCTGTTACAAAGGAAGAGGAGGCCCAATCAGCCCCTCTTGGACCTGTTACGTCAGAACTGGATGTTGGCCAGTCAGCCCCTCGCAATCCTGTTATACATGAACAGGAGGAGGCCATTCAGCCCCTCTCAATCCTGTTATACATGAACAGGAGGGGGTCATTCAGCCCCTCGCGATCCAGTTACACAAGAACAAGGAGGCCCTTTCAGACCCTCTTGAGCTTGTTACACAGGAACAGGAGGAGGCCATTCAGCCCCTCTCCAACCTGGTACGCAGGAACAGGAGCAGGCCATTCAGCCCCTCTTGAGCCTGTTCCCCAGGAACAGGAGGTGGCCATTCAGCCCCTTGTCAGCCTGTTACTATAAGACCATAAAACCATGAGACATAGGAGCAGGAATTAGGCTATTCGGCCCATCGATTCTTCTCCGCCATTCAATCATGGCTGATAAGTTTCTCAAGCCCACTCTCCCCGCCTTCTCCCCGTAACCTATAAGACCAAAGGACATAGGAGCAGGAATTAGGCTCATTCACAACATTAACACAAGATGAACTCTATATGAGGTGTTTCAGGCATTTCCTGACTGTGGTAGAAAGGATTTAGTTTAGTTGACTCGAGTCATCAGTTTTGCAGGTCTGTCCATTGTTCCAGATTAACAGGTGGAGGCCATTCAGCCCCTCTGGAGCCTGTTACACAGTAACAGTATGAGGCCATTCAGCCCCTCTCAAACCTGTTACTCAGGAACAGGAAGAGGCCATTCAGCCCCTCTGGAGCCTGTTACACATTAACAGTATGTGGCCATTCAGCCCCTCTGGAGCCTGTTACACGGAAGAGGAGGAGGCCATTCAGCCCCTCTCCAATCTGTTACACAGGAACAGCAGGAGGCCATTCAGCCCCTCTCGAGCCTGTTACACAGGAACAGGAGGAGGCCATTCAGCCCCTCTGGAACCTGTTACACAGGAACAGGAGCAGGCCCTTCAGCCCCTATTGACCATGTTACAGATTAACATGAGGAGGCCATTCAGCCCCTCTTGAACCTATTACACAGGAACAGGAGGAGGCCATTCAGCCACTCTCGAACCTATTACACAGAAACAGGAGGAGGCCATTCAGCCCCTCTGGAGCCTGTTGCACTGAAAAAGTTGGAGGCCCATTCAGTTCCTCTCGGGCATGTTACACAGGAACAGAAGGAGGCCATTCAGCCCCTCTCGAGCCTATTACCCTGGAATAGGAGCAGAACATTCAGCCCCTCTCTGGCCTGTTTCCCTGGAATAGGAGGAGGCCATTCAGCCCCTCTCTAGCCGGTTACACAGGAACAGGAGGAGGCCATTCGGCCCCTCTCTAGCCAGTTACACAGGAACAAGAGAAGGCCTTTCAGCCCGCTAGCGAGCATGTTACACAGGAAGCAGGAGGATGCCATTCAGCCCCTCTCTAGCCTGTTATGCAGGAACAGGAGAAGGCCTTTTAGCCCGCTAGCAAGCCTGTTACAGATTAACATGAGGAGGTCTATTCAGCCCCGCTTGAGCCTGTTACAAAGGAAGAGGAGGCCCATTCAGCCCCTCTGGAGCCTGTTACAAAGGAGCAGGAGGACCATTCAGCCCCTCTTGGGCCTGTCATACAGGAACAGGAGGAGGCCATTCATCTCCTCTGGAGCTTTTTTCCCAGGACCAAGAGGAAGCCATTCAGCCCCTCTCGGGCCTGTTGCACAGGAACAGGAGAAGGCCATTCAGCCCCACTCAAGCATTTTACACAGTAACAGGAGGATGCCATTCAGCCCCTCTCAAGCGATTTGAAAAGGAACAGGGAGGAGGCCATTCAGCTCCTCTCGGGCCAGTTACACAGGAACAGGAGGAGGCCATTCATCCCGTCTCGAGCCTGTTACACAGGGACAGGAGGAGACCATTCAGCCCCTCTCGAGCCTGTTACACAGGAACAAGAGGAGGCCATTCAGCCCCACTCGAGCCTGTTACCCTGCAATAGGAGGAGGCCATTCAGCCCCTCTCTATCCTGTTACCCTGGATTAGAGAGGACGCCATTCAGCCTCTCTCTAGCCTGTTACCCTGTAATAGTAGAAGGCCATTCAGCCCCTCTCTAGCTTGTTACACAGGAACAGGAAGAGGACATTCAGCCCCTCTCTCGCCTGTTACACAGGAACCGGAGGAGGTTATTCAGCCCCTTTCGAGCGTGTTACACAGGAATAGGAGGAGGCCAATCAGCCCCTCTCAAGACTGTTACACAGGAGCAGGACGAGGCCATTCAGCCCCTCTTGAGCATGTTGCACTGAAAATGTTGGTGGCCGCTTCAGCCCCTCTGGAGCCTGTTGCATAGGAACAGTAGGAGGCCATTCAGCCCCTATCGAGCCTGTTACACTGTAACAGTAGGAGGCCATTCAGCCCCTCTTGAGCCTGTTACACAGTAACAGTAGGAGGCCATTCAGCCCCTCTTGAGCCTGTTACACAGTAACAGTACGAGGCCATTCATCCCCTCTGGAGCCTGTTACACAGAAACAGGAGGAGGCCATTCAGCCCCTATCGAGCCTGTTACACAGTAACAGTAGGAGGCCATTCAACCCCTCTTGAGCCTGTTACAAAGAAACAGGAGGAGGCCATTCAGCCCCTATCGAGCCTGTTACACAGTAACAGTAGGAGGCCATTCAGCCCCTCTTGAGCCTGTTACACAGGAACAGGAGGAAGCCATTCAGCCCCTCTTGAGCCTGTTACACAGGAACAGGAGGAGGCCATTCAGCCCCTCTCTAGCCTGTTACCCTGGTATAGTAGCAGGCCATTCAGCCCGTCTCTAGCCTGTTACACAGGAACAGGAAGAGGCCATTCAGCCCCTCATGAGCCTGTTACAAGGAACAGGAGGAGGCGATTCAGCCCCTCTCGAGCCTGTTACACAGGAACAGGAGGAGGCCATTCAGCACCGCTCGAGCCTGTTACACAGGAACAGGAGGAGGCCATTTTGCCCCTCTCCAGCCTATTACACTGTAACAGGAGAAGGCTATTCAGCCCCTCTCGAGGATTTTACACTAGAAGAGGAGGAGGCCATTCAGCCCCTCTCAAGCCTGTCACACAGGAGCAGGAGGAGGCCATTCAGCCCCTCTGGAGGATTTTACACGGGAACATAGGAGGCCATTCAGCCCCTCTTGAGCCTGTTGCACTGAAAATGTTGGTGGCCCATTCAGTCCCAATCGGGCCTGTTACTCAGGAACAGGAGGAGGCCATTCAGCCCCTCTCGGGCTTGTTACACTGGAACAGAAGGAGACCATTTAACCCCTCTTGAGCCTGTTACAAAGGAAAAGGAGGCCCATTCAGCCCCTCTTGAGCCTGTTACAAAGGAAGAGGAGGCCCATTCAGCCCCTCTTGAGCCTGTTACAAAGGAAGAGGAGGCCCATTCAGCCCCTCTTGACCCTGTTACAAAGGAAGAGGAGGCCCATTCAGCCGCTCTTGGGCCTGTTACGTCAGAACTTGATGTTGTCCAGTCAGCCCTCTCAATCCTGTTATACATGAACAGGAAGAGGCCATTCAGCCCCTCGCGAGCCAGTTACACAAGAATTGGAGGCCATTCTGCCCCATTGGATCCTGTTGCACAGGAAGAGGAGGAGGCCATTCAGCCCCTCTCGAGCCTCTTACACAGGAACTGGAGGAGGCCCTTCAGCCCCTCTTGAGTCTGTTACACAGTAACAGTAGGAGGCCATTCAGCCCCCTCTCGAGACTGTTAGACAGGAACAGTAGGAGGCCATTCAGCCCCTCTCGAGCCTGTTACACAGTAACAGTAGGAGGCCATTCAGCCCCAATCGAGCCTGTTACACAGTAACAGTAGGAGGGCATTCAGCTCCTCTCGAGCCTGTTACACAGTAACAGTAGGAGGCTATTCAGCCCCTCTCGAGCCTGTTACACAGGAACAGTAGGAGGCCATTCAGCCCCTCTCGAGCCTGTTACACAGGAACAGTAGGAGGCCATTCAGCCCCTCTCGAGCCTGTTTCACAGGAACAGGTGGAGGCCCATTCAGTCCCTCTCGAGCCTGTTACACAGTATCAGTAGGAGCCAATTCAGCCCCTCTCGATCCTGTTACACAGGACCAGGAGGAGGCCATTCAGCCCCTCTCGAGCCTGTTACACAGTTATAGTAGGGAGTCCATTCAGCCCCTCTCGAGCCTTTTACACAGGAACAGGAGAAGACCATTCAGGCCCTCTCGAGCCTGTTACCCTGGAATAGGAGGAGGCCATTCAGCCCTTTTCTAGCCTGTTACCCTGGAATAGGAGGAGGCCCATTCAGCCCTCTTGAGGATTTTACACAGGAACAGGAGGAGGCCCATTCAGCCCCTCTCTAGCCTGTTACGCAGGAACAGGAGAAGGCCTTTCAGCCCGCTAGCGAGCCTGTTACAGATGAACACGAGGAGGTCTATTCAGCCCCTCTGGAGCCTGTTACAAAGGAGCAGGACGCCCATTCAGCCCCTCTTGGTCCAGTTACGCCAGAACTGGATGTTGGCCAGTCAGCCCCTCTCAATCCTTTTATACATGAACAGGAGGAGGCCATTCAGCCCCTCTCGAGCCTCTTACACAGGAACTGGAGGAGGCCCTTCAGCCCCTCTTGAGTCTGTTACAGAGGAACAGGAGGAAGCCATTCAGCCCCTTTCGAGTGTGTTACACGGGAACTGGAGGAGGCCATTCAGCCCCTCTTGAGTCTGTTACACAGGAACAGGAGGAGGCCATTCAGCCCCTTTCGAGTGTGTTACACAGGAACTGGAGGAGGCCATTCAACCCCTCTCGAGCATGTTAAACAGGAACAGGAGGAGGCCATTCAGACCTGCTCCAGCATGTTACACAGGAACAGGAGGAGGCTATTCAGCCCCTCTCCAGCCTGGTATGCAGGTAACAGGAGGAGGCCATTCAGTCCCTCTCGAGCCTATTACACTGTAACAGGAGGAGGCCATTCAGCCCCTCTGGAGGATTTTACACTAGAACAGGAGGAGGCCTTTCAGCCCCCTCTCAAGCCTGTCACACAGGAGCAGGAGGAGGACATTCAGCCCCTCTGGAGGATTTTACACGGGAACATAGGAGGCCATTGAGCCCCTCTTGAGCCTGTTGCACTGAAAAAGTTGGTGGCCCATTCAGTCCCTCTCGGGCCTGTTAATCAGGAACAGGAGGAGGCCATTCAGCCCTCTCGGGGCTTGTTACACTGGAACAGGAGGAGACCATTTAACACTCTTTCGAATTGTTACACAGTAACAGGAGGAGGCCATTCAGCCCCTCTCGAGCCTGTTACACAGTAACAGTAGGAGGCCATTCAGCCCCTCTCTAGCCTGTTTACCCTGGAATAGGAGGAGGCCAATTCTGCCCCTCTCTAGCCAGTTACACAGGAACAGGAGAAGGCCATTCAGCCCCTCTCTAGCATGTTACGCAGGAACAGGCGAAGGCCTTTCAGCCCGCTAGTGAGCCTGTTACAGATGAACACGAGGAGGTCTATTCAGCCCCCTCTGGAGCCTGTTACAAAGGAGCGGGACGCCCATTCAGCCCCTCTTGGGCCTGTTACAAAGGAAGTGGGGGCCCATTCACCCCCTCTTGAGCCTGTTACAAAGGAAGAGGAGGCCATTCAGCCTCTCTCAATCCTATTATACATGAACAGGAGGGGGACATTCAGCCCCTCTCGAGCCTGTTACACAGTAACAGGAGGAGGCCATTCAGCCCCTCTCGAGCCTTTTACACAGTAACAGTAGGAGACCATTCAACCCCTCTCTAGCCTGTTACCCTGGTATAGGAGGAGGCCATTCAGCCCGTCTCTAGCTGGTGACACAGGAAGAGGAGAAGGCCATTCAGCCATTCTCTAGCCTGTTATGCAGGAACAGGAGAAGGCCTTTCAGCCCGCTAGCGAGCCTGATACAGATTAACACGAGGAGGTCTATTCAGCCCCTCTGGAGCCTGTTACAAAGGAGCAGGAGGCCCATTCAGCCCCTCTTGGGCCTGTTACACAGGAACAGGAGGAGGCCATTCAGCCCCTCTCGAGAGTTTTGAAATGGAACAGCGGGAGGCCATTCAGCCCCTCTTGAGACTGTTACAAATGAAGACGAGGAGGCCATTCAGCCCCTCTTGGGCCTGTTACAAAGGAAGAGGAGGCCCATTCAGCCCCTCTTGGACCTGTTACGTCAGAAACTGGATGTTGGCCAGTCAGCCCCTCTCAATCCTGTTATACATGAAACAGGAGGAGGCCATTCAGCCCCTCTTGAGCCTCTTACACAGGAACTGGAGGAGGCCCTTCAGCCCCTCTTGAGTCTGTTACACAGTAACAGGAGGAGGCCATTCAGCCCCTCTCGAGCCTTTTACACAGTAACAGTAGGAGAACATTCAACCCCTCTCTAGCCTGTTACCCTGGAATAGGAGGAGGCCTTTTCAGCCCGTCTCTAGCTGGTGACACAAGAAGAGGAGAAGGCCATTCAGCCATTCTCTAGCCTGTTATACATGAACAGGAGGAGGCCATTCAGCCCCTCGCAATCCAGTTACACAAGAACAGGAGGCCCTTTCAGACCCTCTTGAGCTTGTTACACAGGAACAGGAGGAGGCCATTCAGCCCCTCTCCAGCCTTTTACACAGGAAGAGGAGGAGGCCATTTGGCCCCTCCCCTGCCTGGTAACACAGGAACAGGAGGACGCCATTCAGCCCCTCTCGAGCCTGTTACACAGGAACAGGAGGAGGCCATTCAGCCCCTCTCGAGTCTGTTACACAGGAACAGGAGGAGGACATTCAGCCCCTCTCGAGCTTGTTACACAGGAACAGGAGGAGGCCATTCAGCCCCTCTGGAGCCTGTTACACAGGAACAGGAGGAGGCCATTCAGCCCCTCTCGAGCCTGGAACACAGGAACAGTAGGAGGCCATTCAGCCCCTCTCGAGCCTGGAACACAGGAACAGGAGGGGGACATTCAGCCCCTCTCGAGCCTGTTACACAGGAACAGGAAACAGGAGGAGGCCATTCAGCCCCTCTCGAGCCTGTTACAGCAGGAACAGGTGGAGGCCATTCAGCCCCTCTCGAACCTGTTACACAGGAAATGGCTGAGGCCATTCAGCCCCTCTGGAGATTTTTTACACATCAAAAGGAGGAGGCCATTCAGCCCCTCTCGAACCTGTTACACAGGAACAGGAGGAGGCCATTCAGCCCCTCTCGAGCCCGTTACACAGGAACAGGAGGAGGTCATTCAGCCCCTCTTGAACCTTTAACACAGGAACAGGAGGAGGCCATTCAGCCCCTCTCAAGTCTGTTACGTCAGACCATGAAGTGGCCATTCAGCCCCTCTTGAGCATGTTACATTGGAACAGGAGGATGCCATTCAGTCCCTCTGGAGCCTGTTACACAGGAACAGGAGGAGGCCATTCAGCCCCTCTCGAGCCTTTTACACTGGAACAGGAGGAGGCCAATTCAGCTCCTCTCGAGCCTGTTACGCAGGAACAGGAGAAGATCTTTCAGCCCACTAACGAGCATGTTACACAGGAACAGGAGAAGGCCATTCAGCCCCTCTCTAGCCTGTTATGCAGGAACAGGAGAAGCCCTTTCAGCCCGCTAGCGAGCCTGTTACAGATTAACATGAGGAGGTCTGTTCAGCCCCTCTGGAGGCCTGTTACAAAGGAGCAGGAGGCCCATTCAGCCCCTCTTGGGCCTGTCATACAAGGAACAGGAGGAGGCCATTCACTCCTCTCGAGAGTTTTGAAATGGAACAGCGGGAGGCCATTCAGCCCCTCTTGAGCCTGTTACAAAGGAAGAGGAGGCCCATTCAGCCCCTCTTGGGCTGTTACTTTGGAACTGTATGTTGTCCAGTCAGCCCTCTCAATCCTGTTATACATGAACAGGAGGAGGCCATTCAGCCCCTCGCGATCCAGTTACACATGAACAGGAGTCCCTTTCAGCCCCACTGGAGCCTGTTACACAGGAACTGGAGGAGGCCATTCAGCCCATCGCGAGCCTGTTACCATAAGACCATGAGACATAGATGCAGGAATTAGGCCATTCGCCCCATCGAGTCTGCTCCGCCATTCAATCATGGCTGATAAGTTTCTCAAGCCCACTCTCCCGCCTTCTCCCCGTAACCTATAAGACCAAAGGACATAGGAGCAGGAATTAGGCTCATTCACAACATTAACACAAGATGAACTCTATATGAGGTGTTTCAGGCATTTCCTGACTGTGGTAGAAAGGATTTAGTTTAGTTGACTCGAGTCATCAGTTCTGCAGGTCTGTCCATTGTTCCAGATTAACAGGTGGAGGCCATTCAGCCCCTCTGGAGCCTGGTACAGATTAACAGTATGAGGCCATTCAGCCCCTCTGGAGCCTGTTACACAGGAACAGGAAGAGGCCATTCAGCCCCTCTCGAGCCTGTTACATATTAACAGTATGAGGCCATTCAGCCCCTCTCGAGCCTGTTACACATTTACAGTATGAAGCCATTCAGCCCCTCTGGAGCCTGTTACACAGGAACAGGAGGGGGCCATTCAGCCCCTCTGGAGCCTGTTACACAGGTACAGGAGGAGGATATTCAAACCCCTCTGCAGTCTGTTACACTGGAAAAGGAGGAGGCCATTCAGCCCCTCTCGAACCTGTTACACAGGAACAGGAGGAGGCCCATTCAGCCCTTCTCGAGCCTGTTACACAGAAACAGAAGGAAGCCATTCAGCCCCTCTCGAACCTGTTACACAGGTACAGGAGGAGGCCCATTCAGGCCCTCTTTAGCCTGTTACACAGAAACAGAAGGAAGCCATTCAGCCCCTCTCGAACCTGTTACACTGGAACAGGAGGAGCCCATTCAGCCCTTCTTGAGCCTGTTACACAGAAACAGAAGGAGGCCATTCAGCCCCTCTCGAGCATGTTACACAGGAACAGGAGGAGGCCATTCAGCCCCTCTCGAGCCTGTTACACAGAACAGGATGAGACCATTCAGCACCTCTCGAGCCTGTTACACAGGAAAAGGAGGAGGCCATTCGGCCCCTTTCGAGCCTGTCAGATTGGGAAAGGGGGAGACCCTTCAGCCACTGCGTCCCTTTTAGTGGTGGCGGGGTTAGTGGGGGTGGTGGGTGCGCTCGGGAGGTCCATGGCTCCTCAAGAGGGTGATAACTGAGGATGGAGGCAGTGTCCGGAGGAGCTGAGGCCAGAGGGAGATGTGAGTGGGCAGGGGGGGCGTGTGAGAGACAGAGAGTGTGGTGATGCCCCTTTGAACTGGCAGTGAGTGAGATGCCAGCGAATGTTCGAGGGGCTTGTCGGTGGGGGAGCCGAGAGGGATGAGGTGGTTGACTTACCTCAGCGGCCCCGGCGAGATCGTTCAGCTGCGTTCCTGCGCCAAATGGCCCATCTCTCGTCTGCTGACCACCTCCCTCATCGCCACCCACCACCCACCAGCCCCAAGCCCGTGTGGTGAGACTGATGGGCCTCCTATGCCCCCCCCCCCCCTACAAAATCAAGGCACTGTGCGCAGGAAATCGCCGGGTCCTGCAAGTCGACTGCGCCAGGCATCGTCAAGATCGCCTGAGTCCCGAACCCGGGAGCTGCTGGGCCCTGGTTGTAATTACACTGTGGCCCCTGGTGAGGGCGCTGCAGCGTGACTGTTTACATGGAGAAACCCCTCTCGAAATTCCCGCCCTTGGGATTTTGGGTTTCTCGCAGAGCACTCGGAGCGGAATCCGTGTCGATCGATCGATCATTCCCCACCACCCCCCCGAACCCCCCACGTCGCCTTAAACACAGCCCCCCACCCCCTCCCTTTTTTTAACACTGGAGAGATGGCACCCGGGGAGAGAGGGAGGTGGGTGGGGGCGGGAGAAAGAGATGGAGGGAGGGGGGGAGAGAGAGAGAGAGGGATGGAGGTGGGGAGAGAGAGAGAGAGAGAGAGGCGGGGGGAGAGTGCGGGGAGAGAGAGAGAGGGGGAGAGAGTGTGGGGAGAGAGAGAGAGGGGGAGAGAGTGTGGGGAGAGAGAGAGAGGGGGAGAGAGTGCGGGGAGAGAGAGGGAGAGTGGGAGGAAGAGAGAGTGGTGAGAGAGAGAGAGTGGTGAGAGAGAGAGAGGCGGGGGGGAGAGTGTGGGGAGAGAGAGAGAGGGGGGAGAGAGTGCGGGGAGAGAGAGAGAGGGGGAGAGAGTGTGGGGAGAGAGAGAGAGAGAGAGGGGGAGAGAGTGTGGGGAGAGAGAGAGAGGGGGAGAGAGTGTGGGGAGAGAGAGAGAGAGAGAGGGGGAGAGAGTGTGGGGAGAGAGAGAGAGGGGGAGAGAGTGTGGGAGAGAGAGAGAGAGAGAGAGGGGGAGAGAGTGTGGGGAGAGAGAGAGAGGGGGAGAGAGTGTGGGGAGAGAGAGAGAGGGGGAGAGAGTGTGGGGAGAGAGAGAGAGAGAGAGGGGGAGAGAATGTGGGGAGAGAGAGAGGGGGGGAGAGAGTGTGGGGAGAGAGAGAGAAAGGGGGGGAGAGAGTGCGGGGAGAGAGAGAGGGGGGAGAGAGTGTGGGGAGAGAGAGAGAGGGGGAGAGAGTGCGGGGAGAGAGAGAGAGAGAGAGGGGAGAGAGTGTGGGGAGAGAGAGAGAGGGGGAGAGAGTGCGGGGAGAGAGAGAGAGAGAGAGAGGGGGAGAGAGTGTGGGGAGAGAGAGAGAGAGAGAGGGGGTGAGAGTGTGGGGGAGAGAGAGAGAGGGGGAGAGAGTGTGGGGAGAGAGAGAGAGAGAGAGGGGGAGAGAGTGTGGGGAGAGAGAGAGAGAGAGAGGGGGAGAGAGTGCGGGGAGAGAGAGAGAGGGGGAGAGAGTGTGGGGAGAGAGAGAGAGGGGGAGAGAGTGCGGGGAGAGAGAGGGAGAGTGGGAGGAAGAGAGAGTGGTGAGAGAGGGAATGGGGTGGAGAGTAGAGAGAGAGAAAGAGGGATAGAGTGAGGGGGGTAGAAAGAAAATGGGGGGGAGAGGGAAAGTGGAGGGAGAGAGAGTTGGGGGAGAGACAATGGTGGGAAGAGAGGAGGATAAGAGAGAGATGGGAGGGAGAGAGAGGGAGAGAGACAGAGAAGGAACAGACAGAGCGAGAGAGAGTTAGATAGGGGGGCAGAGAAAATTAGAGTGGGGGAGAGACACAGAGTGAGAGAGAGAGAGAAGAGAGGGGGATGGAGTGAGAGAGGGGAGAGAGAGAGAGGGAGGGAAAAAGAGAGAGGGGTCTCAGAGAAAAAAAGAAAGGAGAGAGAGATGGGGAGCGAGAGGGGGGGAGAGAGATAGAGAGAGAGAGAGGTGAGAGGGAGAGAGAGGGGGATGGAAGGGAGAGAGAGACAGGGAGGGGTGAAAAAGAGATTGGGAGAGAGAAGGGAGAGAGAGCGGGCGAAGGGAGCGAGAGAGAGAGTGGTAGGGAGAGAGAGAGAGAGAGAGTGGTAGGGAGAGAGAGGGAGAGAGTGGTGGGGAGAGAGAGAGAGAGTGGTAGGGAGAGAGAGAGAGAAGAGAGAGTGGTAGGGAGAGAGAGAGAGAGAGAGTGGTAGGGAGAGAGGGAGAGAAGAGAGAGTGGTAGGGAGAGAGAGAGGAGAGAGAGAGTGGTAGGTAGAGAGAGAGAGTGGTAAGGAGAGAGAGAGAGAGAGTGGTAGGGAGAGAGAGAGAGAGAGAGTGGTAGGGAGAGAGAGAGAGAGAGTGGTAGGGAGAGAGAGAGAGAGAGAGAGTGGTAGGGAGAGAGAGAGAGAGAGTGGTAAGGAGAGAGAGAGAGAGTGGGAGGGAGAGAGAGAGAGTGAGAGGGAGAGAGAGAGAGAGGGAGAGAGAGACAGGGAGAGAGAGAGTGGGAGGGAGAGAGAGAGAGAGAGAGAGAGAAAGTGGTAGGGAGAGAGAGAGAGTGGTAGGGAGAGAGAGAGAGAGAGAGAGAGTGGTAGGGAGAGAGAGAGAGAGTGGTAGGGAGAGAGAGTGGTAGGGAGAGAGAGAGAGAGAGAGTGGTAGGGAGAGAGGGAGAGAGAGAGAGAGAGTGGTAGGGAGAGAGAGAGAGAGAGTGGTAGGGAGAGAGAGAGAGTGGGATGGAGAGAGAGAGAGAGAGAGACAGAGAGTGGTAGGGAGAGAGAGAGAGAGTGGGAGGGAGAGAGAGAGAGTGGGAGGGAGAGAGAGAGAGTGGGAGGGAGAGAGAGAGACAGGGAGAGAGAGTGGGAGGGAGAGAGAGAGACAGGAAGAGAGAGAGTGGGAGGGAGAGAGAGAGACAGGGAGAGAGAGTGGGAGGGAGAGAGAGAGACAGGGAGAGAGAGAGAGTGGGAGGGAGAGAGAGAGATAGGGAGAGAGAGAGTGGGAGGGAGAGAGAGAGAGAGGGTGTGAGTGAGAGAGAGAGAAAGGGTGGGAGAGAGAGAGAGAGAGTGGGAGGGAGAGAGAGAGAGAGTGGGAGGGAGAGAGAGAGAGACAGAGAGTGGTAGGGAGAGAGAGAGAGAGAGACAGAGAGTGGTAGGGAGAGAGAGAGAGAGAGAGAGACAGAGAGTGGTAGGGAGAGAAGAGAGAGAGAGAGAGAGTGGTAGGGAGAGACAGTGGTAGGGAGAGAGAGTGGTAGGGAGAGAGAGAGACAGAGAGTGGTAGGGAGAGAGACAGAGAGAGACAGAGAGTGGTAGGGAGAGAGACAGAGAGAGACAGAGAGTGGTAGGGAGAGAGACAGAGAGAGAGAGTGGGAGGGAAGAGAGAGAGAGAGAGGCGAGGCCCCAGGGGATCGGAGATCTGTCAATGTTGTCCCAGGTATTTAAAAAGGGTCCGAGGACCAGGGCTGGTCAGACTGAATTCCGTTGATGGGCAAATGATCGGAATCACTTCGGAGAGATGGGATAAGCCGTGACTGAGAAATGAAGGGATTGATCAGGGTTGTTGGGGGAAGATCGTGTCTTCCTAACTTAACAGAACCTGTTGAGGAAGTTAGGAGGATTGATGAGGGTAGTGCAGTGGATGTCGTCTACACGGATTCGGTAAGGCGTTTGACAAGATCCCACCCACAGCCGACAGGTCAGGAAAGCAAGATCCCACGGGGATCCGGGGCAAGGGGGCAGGTTGGATCCTCGATTGGCTGAGTGACAGGGAACAAAGGGTCGTGGCCGATGGAGGTTTTCGCGGATGGAAAATGGGTTCCTGTGGTGTTCCGCTGGGCTCAGCGTTGGCTCCCTCGCTGCTTGTTGCAAGACTTGGACTTCAACGTGGGAGGCAAGATGGGGAGATTCACGGGGGACAGCAGAATTGGACGGGCGGCTGACAGTGGGGAGGGTAGGGGTGAACTCCAGGAGTCTATCGAATGGTTCGGAGAGGTGGTAAATGGAATTCAACCTGGAAAAAGGGTGAGCACTTGGGGAGGGCCAACAAGGCAAGGGAGTGCTCCATAAACGGAAGGTCATTGGGAGGGGTAGAGGAAGTGAGAGACCTTGGACTGCATGTCCGCAGGTCCTCGAAGGTGGTGGGACAGGAGAACAAGGTGGTAAGGAAAGCGTATGGAATGCTTTCCTTTATTGGGCGAGGTGTTGGATACAGAAGCAGGGATGTCACGCTGGAGCGGTATAAAAACGCTGGTTAGCCCACAGCTGGAATTCTGTGTACGGTTCCGGTCACCACATTACAGGAAGGTCCTGGAGAGGGTGCAGAGGAGGTTCACAAGAACGAGGCCAGGGCTGGAAAATGGCAGCTGTGAGGAGAGATCGGAATAGGGTGGGGTTGTTTTCCTCAGGACGGAGGAGGCTGAGGGGGTGACCTGACTGAGGTGCACGAAATTATGAGGGGCCAAGAGAGAGGGCAGACAGGGAAGCCTTGCTTCCCCTAGCGGAGGAGGGGGTCAATTACCCGGTGAGGAGGTGGGGGGGGCAGGGGGCTTAGAAGGACAGTGATAGGGAGAAGGTGAGAGTGGGGGGAGAGAGTGGAGAGAGGGAGAGAGTGGAGAGAGGGAGAGAGTGAAGAGAGGGTGAGAGAGAGTGGAGAGAGAGTGAAGAGAGGGTTAGAGAGAGTGAGAGTGGGCGGAGAGATTGAAGAGAGGGTTAGGGAGAGTGAGAGTGGGGGGAGAGAATGAGGAGAGGGTTAGAGAGAGTGAGAGTGGGCGGAGAGATTGAAGAGAGGGTTAGGGAGAGTGAGGGTGGGGGGAGAGAGTGAGGAGAGGGTTAGAGAGAGTAGGAGTCCGGGGAGGGAGTGAAGAGAGCGTTAGAGAGAGTGAGTGTGGGGGAGAGAGTGAAGAGAGGGTTAGAGAGAGTGAGAGTGGGGGGAGAGAGTGAAGAGAGGGTTAGAGAGAGTGAGAGTGGGCGGAGAGATTGAAGAGAGGGTTAGGGAGAGTGAGGGTGGGGGGAGAGAGTGAGGAGAGGGTTAGAGAGAGTAGGAGTCCGGGGAGGGAGTGAAGAGAGCGTTAGAGAGAGTGAGTGTGGGGGGAGAGAGTGAAGAGAGGGTTAGAGAGAGTGAGAGTGGGGGGAGAGAGTGAAGAGAGGGTTAGAGAGAGTGAGAGTGGGGGGAGAGAGTGAAGAGAGGGTTAGAGAGAGTGAGAGTGGGGGGAGAGAGTGAAGAGAGGGTTAGAGAGAGTGAGAGTGGGGGGAGAGAGTGAAGAGAGAGTTAGAGAGAGTGAGGGTGGGGGGAGAGAGTGAAGAGAGGGTTAGAGAGAGTGAGAGTGGGGGGAGAGAGTGAAGAGAGGGTTAGAGAGAGTGAGAGTGGGGGAGAGAGTGAAGAGAGAGTTAGAGAGAGTGAGAGTGGGGGAGAGAGTGAAGAGAGGGTTAGAGAGAGTGAGAGTGGGGGGAGGGTGTGAAGAGAGTGTTAGAGAGAGTGAGAGTGGGGGGAGAGAGTGAAGAGAGGGTTAGAGAGAGTGAGAGTTGGGGGAGAGAATGAAGAGAGGGTTAGAGAGAGTGAGAGTGGGGGGAGAGAGTGAGGAGAGGGTTAGAGAGAGTGAGAGTGGGGGGAGAGAGTCAGGAGAGGGTTAGAGAGAGTGAGTGTGGGGGGAGAGAATGAAGAGAGGGTTAGAGAGAGTGAGAGTGGGGGGAGAGAGTGAAGAGAGGGTTAGAGAGAGTGAGAGTGGCGGGAGAGAGT
>JANJGN010004524.1:0-32487 GCA_026770705.1 Isurus oxyrinchus | reverse complement strand
AGCTAGCGTGTGAGAGTGATCGAGCGAGCGTGGGAGAGAGATCGAGCGAGTGTGGGAGAGAGATCGAGCGAGCGTGGGAGAGAGATCGTGCAAGTGTGGGACAGAGATCGAATTGTAGAGCGCTGGAGAGTGAGCGAGGGAGCGTGGAGAGATATCGAGCAAGCGTGGGAGAGAGATCGAGCGAGCAAGGGAGATTGATCGAGCGAGCATTGGAGAGAGATCAAGCAGGAGAGAGTGAGCAAGCGCTGGAGAGTGAGCAAGGGAATGTGGGAGAGAGAGCGAGCGAGCCTGGGAGAGAGAGCAAGCGAGCCTGGGAGAGAGAGCGAGCGAGCCTGGGAGAGAGAGCGAGCGAGCTGGGAGAGAGAGCGAGCGAGCCTGGGAGAGAGAGCGAGCGAGCCTGGGAGAGAGAGCGAGCGAGCCTGGGAGAGGAGCGAGCCTGGAGAGAGCGCGAGCGAATGTGGGAGAGAGAGCGAGCGAGCCTGGGAGAGAGAGCGAGCGAGCCTGGAGAGAGAGCGAGCGAGCCTGGGAGAGAGAGCGAGCGAGCCTGGGAGAGGAGAGCGAGCGAGCCTGGGATAGACAGCGAGCGAGCCTGGGAGAGAGCAAGCGAACGACCCTGGGAGAGAGAGCGAGCGAGCCTGGGAGAGAGAGCGAGCGAGCCTCTGAGAGAGAGCGAGCGGGCCTGGGAGAGAGAGTGAGCGAGCGTGGGAGAGAGAGCGAGCGAGCGTGGGAGAGAGATCGAGCTAGCGTGTGAGAGTGATCGAGCGAGTGTGGGAGAAAGATCAAGCGAGCGTGGGAGAGAGATCGTGCCAGTGTGGGACAGAGATCGAGTGGTAGAGCGCTTGAGAGTGAGCGAGGGAGCCTGGGAGAGATATCGAGCAAGCGTGGGAGAGAGATGGAGCAAGCAAGGGAGAGTGATCGAGCGAGCATTGGAGAGAGATCGAGCAGGAGAGAGCGAGCAAGCGCTGGAGAGTGAGCAAGGGAACGTGGGAGAGAGAGCGAGCGAGCCTGGGAGAGAGAGCGAGCGAGCCTGGGAGAGAGAGGGAGAGAGCCTGGGAGAGAGAGCGAGCGAGTCTGGGAGAGAGAGCGAGAGAGCCTGGGAGAGAGAGCGAGCGAGTCTGGGAGAGAGAGCCAGCGAGCCTGGGAGAGAGAGCCAGCGAGCCTGGGAGAGAGAGCCAGCGAGCCTGCGAGAGAGAGCCAGCGAGCCTGGGAGAGAGAGCCAGCGAGCCTGGGAGAGAGAGCCAGCGAGCCTTGGAGAGAGAGCCAGCGAGCCTGGGAGAGAGAGCCAGCGAGCCTGGGAGAGAGAGCCAGCGAGCCTGGGAGAGAGAGTGAGCGTAGGAGACAGCGAGCTAGCGTGGGAGAGAGAGCGAGCGTGGGAGTGAGATTGAGGTGGGTGGGGAGAGAGATCGAGGGAGGGTGGGAGAGAGATCGGACGAGCGTGGGAGAGAAATAGGGCGAGCGTGGGAGAGAGATCGGGGCGAGCGTGGGAGAGAGATCGAGTGAGCGTGGGAGAGGGAGCGAGCGACCGTGGGAGAGATAGAGAGCAAGCGAGCATGGGAGAGATAGAGAGCGAGCGAGCATGGGAGAGATAGAGAGCGAGCGAACATGGGAGAGATAGAGAAAACGCTGGGGAGAGAGAGCGAGCATGGGAGAGAGAGCAAACATGTATGGGAGAGAGATTGAGCGAGCCTGGGAGAGAGATTGAGCGAGCCTGGGAGAGAGATCGAGCGAGCCTGGGAGAGAGAGCGAGCGAGCCTGGGAGAGAGAGCGAGCGAGCCTGGGAGAGAGAGCGAGCGAGTGTGGGAGAGAGAGGGAGCGAGCCTGGGAGAGAGAGCGAGCAAGCCTGGGAGAGACAGCGAGCGAGCCTGGGAGAGAGCAATCGAACGAGCCTGGGAGAGAGAGCGAGCAAGCCTGGGAGAGAGAGCGAGCGAGCCTGGGAGAGAGAGCGAGCGAGCCTGGGAGAGAGCGCGAGCGAGCCTGGGAGAGAACGCGAGCGAGCCTGGGAGAGAGAGCGAGCGAGCCTGGGAGAGAGAGCGAGCGAGCCTGGGAGAGAGAGCGAGCGAGCCTGGGAGAGAGAGCGAGCGAGCGTGGGAGAGAGAGCGAGCGAGCGTGGGAGAGAGAGCGAGCGAGCGTGGGAGAGAGATCGAGCTAGCGTGTGAGAGTGATCGAGCGAGCGTGGGAGAGAGATCGAGCGAGTGTGGGAGAGAGATCGAGCGAGCGTGGGAGAGAGATCGTGCAAGTGTGGGACAGAGATCGAATTGTAGAGCGCTGGAGAGTGAGCGAGGGAGCGTGGGAGAGATATCGAGCAAGCGTGGGAGAGAGATCGAGCGAGCAAGGGAGAGTGATCGAGCGAGCATTGGAGAGAGATCAAGCAGGAGAGAGTGAGCAAGCGCTGGAGAGTGAGCAAGGGAATGTGGGAGAGAGAGCGAGCGAGCCTGGGAGAGAGAGCAAGCGAGCCTGGGAGAGAGAGCGAGCGAGCCTGGGAGAGAGAGCGAGCGAGCCTGGGAGAGAGAGCGAGCGAGCCTGGGAGAGAGAGCGAGCGAGCCTGGGAGAGAGAGCGAGCGAGCCTGGGAGAGAGAGCGAGCGAGCCTGGGCGAGAGAGCGAGCGAGCCTGGGCGAGAGAGCGTCGGAGGAGAGCGAGCAAGCATCGGGGAGAGAGCGAGCGAGCGTGGGGGGACAGAGATCGAGTGGTAGAGCGCTGGAGAGTGAGCGAGGGAACGTGGGAGAGATATCGAGCAACCGTGGGTGAGAGATGGAGCAAGCAAGGGAGAGTGATCGAGCGAGCATTGGAGAGAGATCGAGCAGGAGAGAGCGAGCAAGCGCTGGAGAGTGAGCAAGGGAACGTGGGAGAGAGAGCGAGCGAGCGTGGGAGAGAGTGAGAGCGAGCAAGCGTAGGAGAGAGAGCGAGCGAGCGTGGGAGAGAAAGCGAGCGTGAGAGAGAGAGAGCGAGCGTGGGAGAGAGAGAGAGAGCGAGTGTGGGAGAGAGAGTGAGCGAGCATGGGAGAGCAAGCGACCGTGGGAGAGATAGAGTGCGAGCGAGCGTGGGAGAGATAGAGCGCGAGTGAGCATGGGAGAGATAGAGAGCGAGCGAATGTGGGAGAGATAGAGAGAGCGGTTGGGAGAGAGAGTGAGCATGGGAGAGAGAGCAAGCATGGGAGATAGAGCAAACATGTATGGGAGAGAGAGCGAGCGAGCCTGGGAGAGAGAGCGAGCGAGCCTGTGAGAGAGAGCCAGCGAGCCTGGGAGAGAGAGCCAGCGAGCCTGGGAGAGAGAGCCAGCGAGCCTGGGAGAGAGAGCCAGCGAGCCTGGGAGAGAGAGCCAGCGAGCCTGGGAGAGAGAGCCAGCGAGCCTGGGAGAGAGAGCCAGCGAGCCTGGGAGAGAGAGCCAGCGAGCCTGGGAGAGAGAGCCAGCGAGCCTGTGAGAGAGAGCCAGCGAGCCTGGGAGAGAGAGCCAGCGAGCCTGGGAGAGAGAGCCAGCGAGCCTGGGAGAGAGAGCCAGCGAGCCTGGGAGAGAGAGCCAGCGAGCCTGCGAGAGAGAGCCAGCGAGCCTGGGAGAGAGAGCCAGCGAGCCTGGGAGAGAGAGCCAGCGAGCCTGGGAGAGAGAGCCAGCGAGCCTGGGAGACAGAGAGAGCGTAGGAGACAGCGAGCTAGCGTGGGAGAGAGAGCGAGCCTGGGAGAGAGATCGAGTGAGCGTGGGAGAGAGATCGAGGGGGCGTGGGAGATAAATTGAGCGAGCCTGGGAGAGAGATCGAGCGAGCGTGGGAGAGAGAGCCAGCAAGCCTGGGAGAGAGAGCCAGCGAGACTGGGATAGTGAGCGAGGGAGCATGGGAGAGAGATCGAGCGATCGTGGGAGAGAGATCGAGTGAGCGTGAGAGAGACATCGAGCAGGAGAGAGAGCGAGCGAGCATGGGAGAGAGAGAGAGCGACTGTGGGAGAGAGAGCGAGCAAGCGTGGCAGAGCGAGCCTGGGAGAGAGATCGAGTGAGCGTGGGAGAGAGATCGAGCGAGCGTGGGAGAGAGATCGAGTGAGCCTGGGAGAGCGATCGAGCGAGCGTGGGAGAGAGAGCCATCGAGCCTGGGAGAGAGAGCGAGCGAGACTGGGAGAGCGAGCGAGCACTGGAGAGTGAGCGAGGGAGCATGGGAGAGAGATCGAGCGAACGTGGGAGAGAGAGCGAGCGAGCGTGGGACAGCGAGGCGAGCGTGGGAGAGAGAGAGAGAGAGCGCAAGTGTGGGAGAGAGAGCGAGCGAGCATGCGAGAGCGAGCGACCGTGGGAGAGATAGAGCGCGAGTGACCGTGGGAGAGATAGAGCACGAGCGAGCACGGGAGAGATAGAGAGCGAGTAAACATGGGAGAGATAGAGAGAGCGGTTGGGAGAGAGAGTGAGCAGGGAGAGAGAGCGAGCGTGGGAGATAGAGCAAACATTTATGGGAGAGAGAGCGAGCGAGTGTGGGAGAGAGAGCGAGCGAGCCTGTGAGAGAGCGAGAGCGAGCCTTTAAGATAGAGCCAGCGAGCCTGGGAGAGAGAGCCAGCGAGCCTGGGAGAGAGAGCCAGTGAGCCTGCGAGAGAGAGCCAGCGAGCCTGGGAGAGAGAGCCAGCGAGCCTGGGAGAGAGAGCCAGCGAGCCTGGGAGAGAGAGCCAGCGAGCCTGGGAGAGAGAGTGAGCCTAGGAGACAGCGAGCTAGCGTGGGAGAGAGAGCGAGCGTGGGAGAGAGATCGAGGTTGGGGGGAGAGAGATCGAGGGAGGGTGGGAGAGAGATCGGATGAGCATGGGAGAGAGATCGGGCGAGCGTGGGAGAGAGAGCGAGCAACCGTGGGAGAGAGAGCGAGCGACCGTGGGAGAGATAGAGATCGAGCGAGCATGGGAGAGATAGAGAGCGAGCGAGCAGGGGAGAGATAGAGAGCGAGCAAGCATGGGAGAGATAGAGAGCTTGCGAACATGGGAGAGATAGAGAAAATGCTGGGGAGAGTGAGCGAGCGTGGGAGAGAGAGCAAACATGTATGGGAGAAAGAGCGAGCGAGCGTGGCAGAGCGAGCCTGGGAGAGAGATCGAGTGAGCGTGGGAGAGAGATTGAGCGAGCCTGGGAGAGAGATTGAGCGAGCCTGGGAGAGAGAGCGAGCGAGCCTGGGAGAGAGAGCGAGCGAGCCTGGGAGAGAGCGCCAGCGAATGTGGGAGAGAGAGCGAGCGAGCCTGGGAGAGAGAGCGAGCGAGCCTGGGAGAGAGAGCGAGCGAGCCTGGGAGAGACAGCGAGCGAGCCTGGGAGAGAGCAAGCGAACGAGCCTGGGAGAGAGAGCGAGCGAGCCTGGGAGAGAGAGCGAGCGAGCCTCTGAGAGAGAGCGAGCGAGCCTGGGAGAGAGAGCGAGCGAGCGTGGGAGAGAGAGTGAGCGAGCGTGGGAGAGAGAGCGAGCGAGCGTGGGAGAGAGATCGAGCTAGCGTGTGAGAGTGATCGAGCGAGTGTGGGAGAAAGATCGAGCGAGCGTGGGAGAGAGATCGTGCCAGTGTGGGACAGAGATCGAGTGGTAGAGCGCTTGAGAGTGAGCGAGGGAACGTGGGAGAGATATCGAGCAACCGTGGGTGAGAGATGGAGCAAGCAAGGGAGAGTGATCGAGCGAGCATTGGAGAGAGATCGAGCAGGAGAGAGCGAGCAAGCGCTGGAGAGTGAGCAAGGGAACGTGGGAGAGAGAGCGAGCGAGCGTGGGAGAGAGTGAGAGCGAGCAAGCGTAGGAGAGAGAGCGAGCGAGCGTGGGAGAGAAAGCGAGCGTGAGAGAGAGAGAGCGAGCGTGGGAGAGAGAGAGAGAGCGAGTGTGGGAGAGAGAGTGAGCGAGCATGGGAGAGCAAGCGACCGTGGGAGAGATAGAGTGCGAGCGAGCGTGGGAGAGATAGAGCGCGAGTGAGCATGGGAGAGATAGAGAGCGAGCGAATGTGGGAGAGATAGAGAGAGCGGTTGGGAGAGAGAGTGATCATGGGAGAGAGAGCAAGCATGGGAGATAGAGCAAACATGTATGGGAGAGAGAGCGAGCGAGCCTGTGAGAGAGAGCGAGCGAGCCTGTGAGAGAGAGCCAGCGAGCCTGGGAGAGAGAGCCAGCGAGCCTGGGAGAGAGAGCCAGCAAGCCTGGGAGAGAGAGCCAGCGAGCCTGGGAGAGAGAGCCAGCGAGCCTGGGAGAGAGAGCCAGCGAGCCTGGGAGAGAGAGCCGGCAAGCCTGGGAGAGAGAGCCAGCGAGCCTGCGAGAGAGAGCCAGCGAGCCTGCGAGAGAGAGCCAGCGAGCCTGGGAGAGAGAGCCAGCGAGCCTGGGAGAGAGAGCCAGCGAGCCTGGGAGAGAGAGCCAGCGAGCCTGGGAGAGAGAGCCAGCGAGCCTGGGAGAGAGAGCCAGCGAGCCTGGGAGAGAGATCGAGCGTAGGAGACAGCGAGCTAGCGTGGGAGAGAGAGCGAGCGTGGGAGAGAGATCGAGGTAGGGGGGGAGAGAGATCGAGGGAGGGTGGGAGAGAGATCGGACGAGCGTGGGAGAGAGATCGGGCGAGCGTGGGAGAGAGATCGGGCGAGCGTGGGAGAGAGATCGGGCGAGCGTGGGAGAGAGAGCGAGCGACCGTGGGAGAGATCGAGAGCGAGCGAGCATGGGGGAGATAGAGAGCGAGCGAGCTTGGGAGAGATAGAGAAAATGCTGGGGAGAGAGAGCGAGCATGGGAGAGAGAGCAAACATGTATGTGAGAGAGAGCGAGCGAGCGTGGCAGAGCGAGCCTGGGAGAGAGATCGAGTGAGCGTGGGAGAGAGATCGAGGGGGCATGGGAGATAAATCGAGCGAGCCTGGGAGAGAGATCGAGCGAGCGTGGGAGAGAGAGCCAGCAAGCCTGGGAGAGAGAGCCAGCGAGACTGGGATAGTGAGCGAGGGAGCATGGGAGAGAGATCGATCGATCATGGGAGAGAGATCGAGCGAGCGTGGGAGAGACATTGAGCAGGAGAGAGAGCGAGCGAGCATGGGAGAGAGAGAGAGCGACTGTGGGAGAGAGAGCGAGCAAGCGTGGCAGAGCGAGCCTGGGAGAGAGATCGAGTGAGCGTGGGAGAGAGAGAGAGCGAGCGTGGGAGAGAGAAAGAGTGAGTGTGAGAGAGAGAGAGCAAGTGTGGGAGAGAGATCAAGCGAACGTGGGAGAGATATCGAGCGAGCGCGGGAGAGAGATCGAATGAGAATGGGAGAGAGATCGAGTGAGCGTGGGAGAGAGATCGAGCGGGAGAGAGAGCGAGCGAGCACTGGAGAGTGAGCGAGGGAGCATGGGAGAGAGATCGAGTGAGCGTGGGAGAGAGATCGAGTGAGCGTGTGAGAGAAATTGAGCGGGAGAGAGAGCGAGCGAGTGCTGGAGAGTGAGCGAGTGACCATGGGAGTGAGAGCGAGCGAGCGTGGGAGAGAGAGAGAGCGAGCATGGGAGACAGATAGAGCGAGCGTGGGAGAGAGAGAGAGCGATGGTGGGAGAGAGATAGAGCGAGAGAGCATGGGACAGAGAGCGAGCGACCATGGGAGAGATAGAGAGTGAGTGAGCATGGGAGAGATAGAAGCGAGCAAACATGGGAGAGATAGAGAGAGCGCCTGGGAGAGAGAGCGAGCATGGGAGAGAGAGCAAACCTGTATGGGAGAGAGAGCAAGCGAGCGTGGGAGAGCGAGCGAGCGTGGGAGAGAGCGCGAGCAAGCGTGGGAGAGAGAGAGAAGGAGCCTGGGAGAGAGAGCGAGCGAGCCTGGGAGAGAGAGCAAGCGAGCCTGGGAGAGAGAGCGAGCGAGCCTGGGAGAGAGAGCGAGCGAGCCTGGGAGAGAGAGCGAGCGAGCCTGGGAGAGAGAGCGAGCGAGCCTGGGAGAGAGAGCGAGCGAGCCTGGGAGAGAGAGCGAGCGAGCCTGGGAGAGAGAGCGAGCGAGCCTGGGAGAGAGAGCGAGCGAGCCTAGGAGAGAGAGCGAGCGAGCCTGGGAGAGAGAGCGAGCGAGCCTGGGAGAGAGAGTGAGCGAGCCTGGTAGAGAGAGCGAGTGAGCCTGGGAGAGAGAGCGAGCGAGCCTGGGAGAGAGAGCGAGCGAGCCTGGGAGAGAGAGCGAGTGAGCATGGGAGAGAGAGCGAGCGAGCCTGGGAGAAAGAGCGAGTGAGCCTGTGAGAGAGAGCCAGCGAGCCTGGGAGAGAGAGCGAGAGAGCATGGGAGAGAGAGCGAGCGACCGTGGGAGAGATAGAGAGTGAGTGAGCATGGGAGAGATAGAAGCGAGCGAACATGGGAGAGATAGAGAGAGTGCCTGGGAGAGAGAGCGAGCACGGGAGAGAGAGCAAACATGTATGGGAGAGAGAGCAAGCGAGCGTGGGAGAGCGAGCGAGCGTGGGAGAGAGACCGAGCAAGCATGGGAGAGAGACCGAGCAAGCGTGGGAGAGAGATCGAGCGATCGCGGGAATGAGATCGAGCGAGCATGGGAGAGAGATCGAGCGAGCGTGGGAGAGAGATCGAGCGGGAGAGAGAGCGAGCGAGTGCTGGAGAGTGAGCGAGGGAGCATGGGAGAGAAATCGAGCGAGCCTGGGAGAGAGCGCGAGCGAATGTGGGAGAGCGAGCGAGCCTGGGAGAGAGAGCGAGCGAGCCTGGGAGAGAGAGCGAGCGAGCCTGGGAGAGACAGCGAGCGAGCCTGGGAGAGAGCAAGCGAACGAGCCTGGGAGAGAGAGCGAGCGAGCCTGGGAGAGAGAGCGAGCGAGCCTGGGAGAGAGAGCGAGCGAGCCTGGGAGAGAGAGCGAGCGAGCCTGGGAGAGAGAGCGAGCGAGCCTGGGAGAGAGAGCGAGCGAGCCTGGGAGAGAGCGCGAGCGAATGTGGGAGAGAGAGCGAGCGAGCCTGGGAGAGAGAGCGAGCGAGCCTGGGAGAGAGAGCGAGCGAGCCTGGGAGAGAGAGCGAGCGAGCCTGGGAGAGAGAGCGAGCGAGCCTGGGATAGACAGCGAGCGAGCCTGGGAGAGAGCAAGCGAACGACCCTGGGAGAGAGAGCGAGCGAGCCTGGGAGAGAGAGCGAGCGAGCCTCTGAGAGAGAGCGAGCGGGCCTGGGAGAGAGAGTGAGCGAGCGTGGGAGAGAGAGCGAGCGAGCGTGGGAGAGAGATCGAGCTAGCGTGTGAGAGTGATCGAGCGAGTGTGGGAGAAAGATCAAGCGAGCGTGGGAGAGAGATCGTGCCAGTGTGGGACAGAGATCGAGTGGTAGAGTGCTTGAGAGTGAGCGAGGGAGCCTGGGAGAGATATCGAGCAAGCGTGGGAGAGAGATGGAGCAAGCAAGGGAGAGTGATCGAGCGAGCATTGGAGAGAGATCGAGCAGGAGAGAGCGAGCAAGCGCTGGAGAGTGAGCAAGGGAACGTGGGAGAGAGAGCGAGCGAGCCTGGGAGAGAGAGCGAGCGAGCCTGGGAGAGAGAGGGAGAGAGCCTGGGAGAGAGAGCGAGCGAGTCTGGGAGAGAGAGCGAGAGAGCCTGGGAGAGAGAGCGAGCGAGTCTGGGAGAGAGAGCCAGCGAGCCTGGGAGAGAGAGCCAGCGAGCCTGGGAGAGAGAGCCAGCGAGCCTGCGAGAGAGAGCCAGCGAGCCTGGGAGAGAGAGCCAGCGAGCCTGGGAGAGAGAGCCAGCGAGCCTTGGAGAGAGAGCCAGCGAGCCTGGGAGAGAGAGCCAGCGAGCCTGGGAGAGAGAGCCAGCGAGCCTGGGAGAGAGAGTGAGCGTAGGAGACAGCGAGCTAGCGTGGGAGAGAGAGCGAGCGTGGGAGTGAGATTGAGGTGGGTGGGGAGAGAGATCGAGGGAGGGTGGGAGAGAGATCGGACGAGCGTGGGAGAGAAATAGGGCGAGCGTGGGAGAGAGATCGGGCGAGCGTGGGAGAGAGATCGAGTGAGCGTGGGAGAGAGATCGTGCCAGTGTGGGACAGAGATCGAGTGGTAGAGTGCTTGAGAGTGAGCGAGGGAGCCTGGGAGAGATATCGAGCAAGCGTGGGAGAGAGATGGAGCAAGCAAGGGAGAGTGATCGAGCGAGCATTGGAGAGAGATCGAGCAGGAGAGAGCGAGCAAGCGCTGGAGAGTGAGCAAGGGAACGTGGGAGAGAGAGCGAGCGAGCCTGGGAGAGAGAGCGAGCGAGCCTGGGAGAGAGAGGGAGAGAGCCTGGGAGAGAGAGCGAGCGAGTCTGGGAGAGAGAGCGAGAGAGCCTGGGAGAGAGAGCGAGCGAGTCTGGGAGAGAGAGCCAGCGAGCCTGGGAGAGAGAGCCAGCGAGCCTGGGAGAGAGAGCCAGCGAGCCTGCGAGAGAGAGCCAGCGAGCCTGGGAGAGAGAGCCAGCGAGCCTGGGAGAGAGAGCCAGCGAGCCTTGGAGAGAGAGCCAGCGAGCCTGGGAGAGAGAGCCAGCGAGCCTGGGAGAGAGAGCCAGCGAGCCTGGGAGAGAGAGTGAGCGTAGGAGACAGCGAGCTAGCGTGGGAGAGAGAGCGAGCGTGGGAGTGAGATTGAGGTGGGTGGGGAGAGAGATCGAGGGAGGGTGGGAGAGAGATCGGACGAGCGTGGGAGAGAAATAGGGCGAGCGTGGGAGAGAGATCGGGCGAGCGTGGGAGAGAGATCGAGTGAGCGTGGGAGAGGGAGCGAGCGACCGTGGGAGAGATAGAGAGCGAGCGAGCATGGGAGAGATAGAGAGCGAGCGAGCATGGGAGAGATAGAGAGCGAGCGAACATGGGAGAGATAGAGAAAACGCTGGGGAGAGAGAGCGAGCGTGGGAGAGAGAGCAAACATGTATGGGAGAGAGATTGAGCGAGCCTGGGAGAGAGATTGAGCGAGCCTGGGAGAGAGATCGAGCGAGCCTGGGAGAGAGAGCGAGCGAGCCTGGGAGAGAGAGCGAGCGAGCCTGGGAGAGAGAGCGAGCGAGTGTGGGAGAGAGAGGGAGCGAGCCTGGGAGAGAGAGCGAGCAAGCCTGGGAGAGACAGCGAGCGAGCCTGGGAGAGAGCAATCGAACGAGCCTGGGAGAGAGAGCGAGCAAGCCTGGGAGAGAGAGCGAGCGAGCCTGGGAGAGAGAGCGAGCGAGCCTGGGAGAGAGCGCGAGCGAGCCTGGGAGAGAGCGCGAGCGAGCCTGGGAGAGAGAGCGAGCGAGCCTGGGAGAGAGAGCGAGCGAGCCTGGGAGAGAGAGCGAGCGAGCCTGGGAGAGAGAGCGAGCGAGCGTGGGAGAGAGAGCGAGCGAGCGTGGGAGAGAGAGCGAGCGAGCGTGGGAGAGAGATCGAGCTAGCGTGTGAGAGTGATCGAGCGAGCGTGGGAGAGAGATCGAGCGAGTGTGGGAGAGAGATCGAGCGAGCGTGGGAGAGAGATCGTGCAAGTGTGGGACAGAGATCGAATTGTAGAGCGCTGGAGAGTGAGCGAGGGAGCGTGGGAGAGATATCGAGCAAGCGTGGGAGAGAGATCGAGCGAGCAAGGGAGAGTGATCGAGCGAGCATTGGAGAGAGATCAAGCAGGAGAGAGTGAGCAAGCGCTGGAGAGTGAGCAAGGGAATGTGGGAGAGAGAGCGAGCGAGCCTGGGAGAGAGAGCAAGCGAGCCTGGGAGAGAGAGCGAGCGAGCCTGGGAGAGAGAGCGAGCGAGCCTGGGAGAGAGAGCGAGCGAGCCTGGGAGAGAGAGCGAGCGAGCCTGGGAGAGAGAGCGAGCGAGCCTGGGAGAGAGAGCGAGCGAGCCTGGGAGAGAGCGCGAGCGAGCCTGGGAGAGAGAGCGAGCGAGCCTGGGAGAGAGCGCCAGCGAATGTGGGAGAGAGAGCGAGCGAGCCTGGGAGAGAGAGCGAGCGAGCCTGGGAGAGAGAGCGAGCGAGCCTGGGAGAGACAGCGAGCGAGCCTGGGAGAGAGCAAGCGAACGAGCCTGGGAGAGAGAGCGAGCGAGCCTGGGAGAGAGAGCGAGCGAGCCTCTGAGAGAGAGCGAGCGAGCCTGGGAGAGAGAGCGAGCGAGCGTGGGAGAGAGAGTGAGCGAGCGTGGGAGAGAGAGCGAGCGAGCGTGGGAGAGAGATCGAGCTAGCGTGTGAGAGTGATCGAGCGAGTGTGGGAGAAAGATCGAGCGAGCGTGGGAGAGAGATCGTGCCAGTGTGGGACAGAGATCGAGTGGTAGAGCGCTTGAGAGTGAGCGAGGGAACGTGGGAGAGATATCGAGCAACCGTGGGTGAGAGATGGAGCAAGCAAGGGAGAGTGATCGAGCGAGCATTGGAGAGAGATCGAGCAGGAGAGAGCGAGCAAGCGCTGGAGAGTGAGCAAGGGAACGTGGGAGAGAGAGCGAGCGAGCGTGGGAGAGAGTGAGAGCGAGCAAGCGTAGGAGAGAGAGCGAGCGAGCGTGGGAGAGAAAGCGAGCGTGAGAGAGAGAGAGCGAGCGTGGGAGAGAGAGAGAGAGCGAGTGTGGGAGAGAGAGTGAGCGAGCATGGGAGAGCAAGCGACCGTGGGAGAGATAGAGTGCGAGCGAGCGTGGGAGAGATAGAGCGCGAGTGAGCATGGGAGAGATAGAGAGCGAGCGAATGTGGGAGAGATAGAGAGAGCGGTTGGGAGAGAGAGTGATCATGGGAGAGAGAGCAAGCATGGGAGATAGAGCAAACATGTATGGGAGAGAGAGCGAGCGAGCCTGTGAGAGAGAGCGAGCGAGCCTGTGAGAGAGAGCCAGCGAGCCTGGGAGAGAGAGCCAGCGAGCCTGGGAGAGAGAGCCAGCAAGCCTGGGAGAGAGAGCCAGCGAGCCTGGGAGAGAGAGCCAGCGAGCCTGGGAGAGAGAGCCAGCGAGCCTGGGAGAGAGAGCCGGCAAGCCTGGGAGAGAGAGCCAGCGAGCCTGCGAGAGAGAGCCAGCGAGCCTGCGAGAGAGAGCCAGCGAGCCTGGGAGAGAGAGCCAGCGAGCCTGGGAGAGAGAGCCAGCGAGCCTGGGAGAGAGAGCCAGCGAGCCTGGGAGAGAGAGCCAGCGAGCCTGGGAGAGAGAGCCAGCGAGCCTGGGAGAGAGATCGAGCGTAGGAGACAGCGAGCTAGCGTGGGAGAGAGAGCGAGCGTGGGAGAGAGATCGAGGTAGGGGGGGAGAGAGATCGAGGGAGGGTGGGAGAGAGATCGGACGAGCGTGGGAGAGAGATCGGGCGAGCGTGGGAGAGAGATCGGGCGAGCGTGGGAGAGAGATCGGGCGAGCGTGGGAGAGAGAGCGAGCGACCGTGGGAGAGATCGAGAGCGAGCGAGCATGGGGGAGATAGAGAGCGAGCGAGCTTGGGAGAGATAGAGAAAATGCTGGGGAGAGAGAGCGAGCATGGGAGAGAGAGCAAACATGTATGTGAGAGAGAGCGAGCGAGCGTGGCAGAGCGAGCCTGGGAGAGAGATCGAGTGAGCGTGGGAGAGAGATCGAGGGGGCATGGGAGATAAATCGAGCGAGCCTGGGAGAGAGATCGAGCGAGCGTGGGAGAGAGAGCCAGCAAGCCTGGGAGAGAGAGCCAGCGAGACTGGGATAGTGAGCGAGGGAGCATGGGAGAGAGATCGATCGATCATGGGAGAGAGATCGAGCGAGCGTGGGAGAGACATTGAGCAGGAGAGAGAGCGAGCGAGCATGGGAGAGAGAGAGAGCGACTGTGGGAGAGAGAGCGAGCAAGCGTGGCAGAGCGAGCCTGGGAGAGAGATCGAGTGAGCGTGGGAGAGAGAGAGAGCGAGCGTGGGAGAGAGAAAGAGTGAGTGTGAGAGAGAGAGAGCAAGTGTGGGAGAGAGATCAAGCGAACGTGGGAGAGATATCGAGCGAGCGCGGGAGAGAGATCGAATGAGAATGGGAGAGAGATCGAGTGAGCGTGGGAGAGAGATCGAGCGGGAGAGAGAGCGAGCGAGCACTGGAGAGTGAGCGAGGGAGCATGGGAGAGAGATCGAGTGAGCGTGGGAGAGAGATCGAGTGAGCGTGTGAGAGAAATTGAGCGGGAGAGAGAGCGAGCGAGTGCTGGAGAGTGAGCGAGTGACCATGGGAGTGAGAGCGAGCGAGCGTGGGAGAGAGAGAGAGCGAGCATGGGAGACAGATAGAGCGAGCGTGGGAGAGAGAGAGAGCGATGGTGGGAGAGAGATAGAGCGAGAGAGCATGGGACAGAGAGCGAGCGACCATGGGAGAGATAGAGAGTGAGTGAGCATGGGAGAGATAGAAGCGAGCAAACATGGGAGAGATAGAGAGAGCGCCTGGGAGAGAGAGCGAGCATGGGAGAGAGAGCAAACCTGTATGGGAGAGAGAGCAAGCGAGCGTGGGAGAGCGAGCGAGCGTGGGAGAGAGCGCGAGCAAGCGTGGGAGAGAGAGAGAAGGAGCCTGGGAGAGAGAGCGAGCGAGCCTGGGAGAGAGAGCGAGCGAGCCTGGGAGAGAGAGCGAGCGAGCCTGGGAGAGAGAGCGAGCGAGCCTGGGAGAGAGAGCGAGCGAGCCTGGGAGAGAGAGCGAGCGAGCCTGGGAGAGAGAGCGAGCGAGCCTGGGAGAGAGAGCGAGCGAGCCTGGGAGAGAGAGCGAGCGAGCCTGGGAGAGAGAGCGAGCGAGCCTGGGAGAGAGAGCGAGCGAGCCTGGGAGAGAGAGCGAGCGAGCCTGGGAGAGAGAGCGAGCGAGCCTGGGAGAGAGAGTGAGCGAGCCTGGTAGAGAGAGCGAGTGAGCCTGGGAGAGAGAGCGAGCGAGCCTGGGAGAGAGAGCGAGCGAGCCTGGGAGAGAGAGCGAGTGAGCATGGGAGAGAGAGCGAGCGAGCCTGGGAGAAAGAGAGAGTGAGCCTGTGAGAGAGAGCCAGCGAGCCTGGGAGAGAGAGCGAGAGAGCATGGGAGAGAGAGCGAGCGACCGTGGGAGAGATAGAGAGTGAGTGAGCATGGGAGAGATAGAAGCGAGCGAACATGGGAGAGATAGAGAGAGTGCCTGGGAGAGAGAGCGAGCACGGGAGAGAGAGCAAACATGTATGGGAGAGAGAGCAAGCGAGCGTGGGAGAGCGAGCGAGCGTGGGAGAGAGACCGAGCAAGCATGGGAGAGAGACCGAGCAAGCGTGGGAGAGAGATCGAGCGATCGCGGGAATGAGATCGAGCGAGCATGGGAGAGAGATCGAGCGAGCGTGGGAGAGAGATCGAGCGGGAGAGAGAGCGAGCGAGTGCTGGAGAGTGAGCGAGGGAGCATGGGAGAGAAATCGAGCGAGCGTGGGAGAGAGATCGAGCGAGCGCGTGAGAGAGATCGAGCGGGAGAGAGAGCGAGCGAGTGCTGGAGAGTGAGCGAGTGACCATGGGAGAGAGAGCGAGCCAGCATGGGAGAGAGAGAGAGCGAGCGTGGGAGAGAGAGCGAGCGAGCCTGGGAGAGAGAGCGAGCGAGCCTGGGAGAGAGAGAGAGCGAGCCTGGGAGAGAGAACGAGCGAGCCTGGGAGAGAGAGCAAGCGAGCCTGGGAGAGAGAGCAAGCGAGCCTGGGAGAGAGCGAGCGAGCCTGGGAGAGAGAGCGAGCGAGCCTGGGTGAGAGAGCGAGCGAGCCTGGGCGAGAGAGCCTGCGAGCCTGGGAGAGAGAGCGTGGGAGAGATCGAGCGAGCGTGGGGGAGAGAGCGAGCGAGCGTGGGGGAGAGAGCGAGCGAGCGTTGGGGAGAGAGCGAGCGAGCGTGGGGGAGAGAGCGAGTGAGCGTGGGGGAGAAAGCGAGAGAGCGTGGGGGAGAGAGCGAGCGAGCGTGGTGGAGAGAGCGAGCGAGCGCACGGGAGAGAGCGAGCGAGCGTGGGTGAGGGAACGAGCTAGCATGGGAGAGAGAGCAAGGTGGGAGAGAAATCGAGCGAGCATGGGTGAGAGATCGAGTGAGCGTGGGAGAGAGATCGAGCGAGCGTGGGAGATAGAGCACGCGAGTGTGGGGGAGAGAGCGAGCGAGCGTGGGGAGAGAACGAGCGAGCGTGAGAGAGAGAGCGAACAAGCAAGTGGGAGAGAGCGAGCGAGCGTGGGAGAGAGAGCGAGTGAGCTTGGGAGTGAGAGCTAGCAAGCGTGGCAGAGAGAGCGAGTGAGCGTGGGAGACAGAGCGAGTGAGCGTGGGAGAGAGTGAGAGCGAGCGTGGGAGAGAGAAAGAGTGAGTGTGAGAGAGAGAGTGAGCGTGGGAGAGAGATCGAGCGAGCGTGGGAGAGAGATCGAACAAGCATGGGAGTGAGATCGAGCGAGCGTGGGAGAGAGATCGAGCGGGAGAGAGAGCGAGCGAGCGCTGGAGAGTGACCGAGGGATCATGGGAGAGAGATCGAGTGAGCGTGGGAGAGAAATCGAGCGAGGGTGTGAGAGAGATCGAGGGGGAGAGAGAGCGAGCGAGTGCTGGAGAGTGAGCGAGTGACTGTGGGAGAAAGAGCGAGCGAGCGTGGGAGAGAGAGAGAGCGAGCGTTGGAGACAGATAGAGCGAGCGTGGGAGAGAGAGAGAGCGAGGGTGGGAGAGAAATAGAGTGAGACAGCATGGGAGAGAGAGAGAGCGATCCAGGGAGAGACAGCGAGCGAGCCTGGGAGAGAGAGCGAGAGAGCCTGGGAGAGAGAGCGAGCGAGCCTGGGAGAGACAGCGAGCGAGCCAGGGAGAGAGAGCGTGCAAGCCTGGGAGAGAGAGCGAGCGAGCCTGAGAGAGAAAGCGAGCGAGCGTGGGAGAGAGAGCGAGCGAGCATGGGAGAGCGATCAACTGTGGGAGAGATAGAGCCTGAGCAAGCATGGGAGAGAAAGAGAGCGAGCGAACGTGGGAGAGATAGAGAGAGCAGTTGGGAGGGAGAGTGAGTGTGGGAGAGAGAGAGTGTGAGTGTGGGAGAGAGAGCGAGCGAGCCTGGGAGAGAGAGCCAGCGAGCCTGGGAGAGAGAGACAGCGAGGATGGGAGAGAGAGCGAGCGAGCCTGGGAGAGAGAGCCAGCGAGCTAGGGAAAGAGAGCGTGGGAGAGAGCGAGCGAGCGTGGGGGAGAGAGCGAGCGAGCGTGGGGGAGAGAGCGAGCGAGCGTGGAGGAGAGAGCGAGCGAGCGTGGTGGAGAGAGCGAGCGAGCGTGGGGGAGAGAGCGAGCGAGCGTGGGGGAGAGAGCGAGCGAGCGTGGGGGAGAGAGCGAGCGAGCGTGGGGGAGAGAGTGAGCGAGCGTGGGAGAGAGATCAAGCGAGCGTGGGAGAGAGAGCAAGCGTGGTGAGAGAGATCGAGCGAGTGTGGGTCAGAGATTGAATGGTAGAGCGAGCAAGCGCTGGAGAGTGAGCGAGGGAGCGTGGGAGATATCGAGCAAGCGTGGGAGAGAGATGGAGCGAGCATGGGAGAGAGATCGAGCGAGCATTGGAGAGAGATCGAGCGGGAGAGAGAGCCAGCAAGCGCTGCAGAGTGAGCAAGGGAGCGTGGGAGAGAGAGAGAGCGAGCGTGGGAGAGAGAGAGAGCGAGTGTGGGAGAGAGAGCGAGCGAGCATGGGAGAGAAAGAGAGCGAGCGAACGTGGGAGAGATAGAGAGAGCAGTTGGGAGGGAGAGTGAGTGTGGGAGAGAGAGAGAGTGAGTGTGGGAGAGAGAGCGAGTGAGCCTGGGAGAGAGAGCGAGCGAGCCTGGGAGAGAGAGCCAGCGAGCCTGGGAGAGAGAGCCAGCGAGCCTGGGAGAGAGAGCCAGCGAGCCTGGGAGAGAGAGCCAACGAGCCTGGGAGAGAGAGCCAGCAAGCCTGGGAGAGAGAGCCAGCGAGCCTGGAGAGAGAGCCAGCGAGCCTGGGAGAGAGAGCCAGCGAGCCTGGGAGAGAGAGTGAGCGAGCCTGGGAGAGAGCGCGAGCGAATGTGGGAGAGAGAGCGAGTGAGCCTGGGAGAGAGAGCGAGCGAGCCTGGGAGAGAGAGCGAGCGAGCCTGGGAGAGAGAGCGAGCGAGCCTGGGAGAGAGAGCGAGCGAGCCTGGGAGAGACAGCGAGCGAGCCTGGGAGAGAGCAAGCGAACGAGCCTGGGAGAGAGCAAGCGAACGAGCCTGGGAGAGAGAGCGAGCGAGCCTGGGAGAGAGAGCGAGCGAGCCTGGGAGAGAGAGCGAGCGAGCCTGGGAGAGAGAGCGAGCGAGCCTGGGAGAGAGCGCGAGCGAATGTGGGAGAGAGAGCGAGCGAGCCTGGGAGAGAGAGCGAGCGAGCCTGGGAGAGAGAGCGAGCGAGCCTGGGAGAGAGAGCGAGCGAGCCTGGGAGAGAGAGCGAGCGAGCCTGGGAGAGAGAGCCAGCGAGCCTGGGATAGACAGCGAGCGAGCCTGGGAGAGAGCAAGCGAACGAGCCTGGGAGAGAGAGCGAGCGAGCCTGGGAGAGAGAGCGAGCGAGCCTCTGAGAGAGAGCGAGCGGGCCTGGGAGAGAGAGTGAGCGAGCGTGGGAGAGAGAGCGAGCGAGCGTGGGAGAGAGATCGAGCTAGCGTGTGAGAGTGATCGAGCGAGTGTGGGAGAAAGATCAAGCGAGCGTGGGAGAGAGATCGTGCCAGTGTGGGACAGAGATCGAGTGGTAGAGCGCTTGAGAGTGAGCGAGGGAGCCTGGGAGAGATATCGAGCAAGCGTGGGAGAGAGATGGAGCAAGCAAGGGAGAGTGATCGAGCGAGCATTGGAGAGAGATCGAGCAGGAGAGAGCGAGCAAGCGCTGGAGAGTGAGCAAGGGAACGTGGGAGAGAGAGCGAGCGAGCCTGGGAGAGAGAGCGAGCGAGCCTGGGAGAGAGAGCGAGAGAGCCTGGGAGAGAGAGCGAGAGAGCCTGGGAGAGAGAGCGAGAGAGCCTGGGAGAGAGAGCGAGCGAGTCTGGGAGAGAGAGCCAGCGAGCCTGGGAGAGAGAGCCAGCGAGCCTGGGAGAGAGAGCCAGCGAGCCTGCGAGAGAGAGCCAGCGAGCCTGGGAGAGAGAGCGAGTGAGCATGGGAGAGAGAGCGAGCGAGCCTGGGAGAGAGAGCCAGCGAGCCTGGGAGAGAGAGCCAGCGAGCCTGGGAGAGAGAGCCAGCGAGCCTAGGAGAGAGAGTGAGCGTAGGAGACAGCGAGCTAGCGTGGGAGAGAGAGCGAGCGTGGGAGTGAGATCGAGGTGGGGGGGGGTGAGAGATCGAGGGAGGGTGGGAGAGAGATCGGATGAGCGTGGGAGAGAAATAGGGCGAGCGTGGGAGAGAGATCGGGCGAGCGTGGGAGAGAGATCGAGTGAGCGTGGGAGAGGGAGCGAGCGACCGTGGGAGAGATAGAGAGCGAGCGAGCATGGGAGAGATAGAGAGCGAGCGAGCATGGGAGAGATAGAGAGCGAGCGAGCATGGGAGAGATAGAGAGCGAGCGAACATGGGAGAGATAGAGAAAACACTGGGGAGAGAGAGCGAGCGTGGGAGAGAGAGCAAACATTTATGGGAGAGAGATTGAGCGAGCCTGGGAGAGAGATTGAGCGAGCCTGGGAGAGAGATCGAGCGAGCCTGGGAGAGAGAGCTAGCGATCCTGGGAGAGAGAGCGAGCGAGCCTGGGAGAGAGAGCGAGCGAGTGTGGGAGAGAGAGGGAGCGAGCCTGGGAGAGAGAGCGAGCGAGCCTGGGAGAGACAGCGAGCGAGCCTGGGAGAGAGCAATCGAACGAGCCTGGGAGAGAGAGCGAGCAAGCCTGGGAGAGAGAGCGAGCGAGCCTGGGAGAGAGAGCGAGCGAGCCTGGGAGAGAGCGCGAGCGAGCCTGGGAGAGAGCGCGAGCGAGCCTGGGAGAGAGAGCGAGCAAGCCTGGGAGAGAGAGCGAGCGAGCCTGGGAGAGAGAGCGAGCGAGCCTGGGAGAGAGAGCGAGCGAGCGTGGGAGAGAGAGCGAGCGAGTGTGGGAGAGAGAGCGAGCGAGCGTGGGAGAGAGATCGAGCTAGCGTGTGAGAGTGATCGAGCGAGCGTGGGAGAGAGATCGAGCGAGTGTGGGAGAGAGATCGAGCGAGCGTGGGAGAGAGATCGTGCAAGTGTGGGACAGAGATCGAGTGGTAGAGCGCTGGAGAGTGAGCGAGGGAGCGTGGGAGAGATATCCAGCAAGCGTGGGAGAGAGATCGAGCGAGCAAGGGAGATTGATCGAGCGAGCATTGGAGAGAGATCAAGCAGGAGAGAGTGAGCAAGCGCTGGAGAGTGAGCAAGGGAATGTGGGAGAGAGAGCGAGCGAGCCTGGGAGAGAGAGCGAGCGAGCCTGGGAGAGAGAGCGAGCGAGCCTGGGAGAGAGAGCGAGTGAGGCTGGGAGAGAGAGCGAGCGAGCCTGGGAGAGAGAGCGAGCGAGCCTGGGAGAGAGAGCGAGCGAGCCTGGGAGAGAGAGCGAGCGAGCCTGGGCGAGAGAGCGAGCGAGCCTGGGCGAGAGAGCGTCGGAGAGAGCGAGCAAGCATGGGGGAGAGAGCGAGCGAGCGTGGGGGACAGAGATCGAGTGGTAGAGCGCTGGAGAGTGAGCGAGGGAACGTGGGAGAGATATCGAGCAACCGTGGGTGAGAGATGGAGCAAGCAAGGGAGAGTGATCGAGCGAGCATTGGAGAGAGATCGAGCAGGAGAGAGCGAGCAAGCGCTGGAGAGTGAGCAAGGGAACGTGGGAGAGAGAGCGAGCGAGCGTGGGAGAGAGTGAGAGCGAGCAAGCGTAGGAGAGAGAGCGAGCGAGCGTGGGAGAGAAAGCGAGCGTGAGAGAGAGAGAGCGAGCGTGGGAGAGAGAGAGAGAGAGCGAGTGTGGGAGAGAGAGTGAGTGAGCATGGGAGAGCAAGCGACCGTGGGAGAGATAGAGTGCGAGCGAGCGTGGGAGAGATAGAGCGCGAGTGAGCATGGGAGAGATAGAGAGCGAGCGAATGTGGGAGAGATAGAGAGAGCGGTTGGGAGAGAGAGTGAGCATGGGAGAGAGAGCAAGCATGGGAGATAGAGCAAACATGTATGGGAGAGAGAGCGAGCGAGCCTGGGAGAGAGAGCGAGCGAGCCTGTGAGAGAGAGCCAGCGAGCCTGGGAGAGCCAGCGAGCCTGGGAGAGAGAGCCAGCGAGCCTGGGAGAGAGAGCCAGCGAGCCTGGAAGAGAGAGCCAGCGAGCCTGGGAGAGAGAGCCAGCGAGCCTGGGAGAGAGAGCCAGCGAGCCTGGGAGAGAGAGCCAGCGAGCCTGCGAGAGAGAGCCAGCGAGCCTGGGAGAGAGAGCCAGCGAGCCTGGGAGAGTGACCCAGCGAGCCTGGGAGAGAGAGCCAGCGAGCCTGGGAGAGAGAGCCAGCGAGCCTGGGAGAGAGAGCCAGCGAGCCTGGGAGAGAGAGTGAGCCTAGGAGACAGCGAGCTAGCGTGGGAGAGAGAGCGAGCGTGGGAGAGAGATCGAGGTAGGGGGGGAGAGAGATCGAGGGAGGGTGGGAGAGAGATCGGACGAGCGTGGGAGAGAGATCGGGCGAGCGTGGGAGAGAGATCGGGCGAGCGTGGGAGAGAGATCGGGCGAGCGTGGGAGAGAGAGCGAGCGACCGTGGGAGAGATAGAGAGCGAGCGAGCATGGGGGAGATAGAGAGCGAGCGAGCTTGGGAGAGATAGAGAAAACGCTGGGGAGAGAGAGCGAGCATGGGAGAGAGAGCAAACATGTATGTGAGAGAGAGCGAGCGAGCGTGGCAGAGCGAGCCTGGGAGAGAGATCGAGTGAGCGTGGGAGAGAGATCGAGGGGGCGTGGGAGATAAATCGAGCGAGCCTGGGAGAGAGATCGAGCGAGCGTGGGAGAGAGAGCCAGCAAGCCTGGGAGAGAGAGCCAGCGAGACTGGGATAGTGAGCGAGGGAGCATGGGAGAGAGATCGAGCGATCGTGGGAGAGAGATCGAGCGAGCGTGGGAGAGACATCGAGCAGGAGAGAGAGCGAGCGAGCATGGGAGAGAGAGAGAGCGACTGTGGGAGAGAGAGCGAGCAAGCGTGGCAGAGCGAGCCTGGGAGAGAGATCGAGTGAGCGTGGGAGAGAGATCGAGCGAGCGTGGGAGAGAGATCGAGTGAGCCTGGGAGAGCGATCGAGCGAGCGTGGGAGAGAGAGCCATCGAGCCTGGGAGAGAGAGCGAGCGAGACTGGGAGAGCAAGCGAGCACTGGAGAGTGAGCGAGGGAGCATGGGAGAGAGATCGAGCGAACGTGGGAGAGAGAGCGAGCGAGCGTGGGACAGAGAGCGAGCGTGGGAGAGAGAGAGAGAGAGCGCGAGTGTGGGAGAGAGAGCGAGCGATCATGGGAGAGCGAGTGACCATGGGAGAGATAGAGCGCGAGTGACCGTGGGAGAGATAGAGCGCGAGCGAGCACGGGAGAGATAGAGAGCGAGTAAACATGGGAGAGATAGAGAGAGCGGTTGGGAGAGAGAGTGAGCAGGGAGAGAGAGCGAGCGTGGGAGATAGAGCAAACATGTATGGGAGAGAGAGCGAGCGAGTGTGGGAGAGAGAGCGAGCGAGCCTGTGAGAGAGAGCGAGCGAGCCTTTAAGATAGAGCCAGCGAGCCTGGGAGAGAGAGCCAGCGAGCCTGGGAGAGAGAGCCAGTGAGCCTGCGAGAGAGAGCCAGCGAGCCTGGGAGAGAGAGTGAGCCTAGGAGACAGCGAGCTAGCGTGGGAGAGAGAGCGAGCGTGGGAGAGAGATCGAGGTGGGGGGGAGAGAGATCGAGGGAGGGTGGGAGAGAGATCGGACGAGCATGGGAGAGAGATCGGGCGAGCGTGGGAGAGAGATCGGGCGAGCGTGGGAGAGAGATCAAGCGAGCGTGGGAGAGAGAGCGAGCGACCGTGGGAGAGATAGAGATCGAGCGTGCATGGGAGAGATAGAGAGCGAGCGAGCAGGGGAGAGATAGAGAGCGAGAAAGCATGGGAGAGATAGAGAGCTTGCGAACATGGGAGAGATAGAGAAAATGCTGGGGAGAGTGAGCGAGCGTGGGAGAGAGAGCAAACATGTATGGGAGAAAGAGCGAGCGAGCGTGGCAGAGCGAGCCTGGGAGAGAGATCGAGTGAGCGTGGGAGAGAGATTGAGCGAGCCTGGGAGAGAGATCGAGCGAGCCTGGGAGGAGAGCGCGAGCGAATGTGGGAGAGCGAGCGAGCCTGGGAGAGAGAGCGAGCGAGCCTGGGAGAGAGAGCGAGCGAGCCTGGGAGAGAGAGCGAGCGAGCCTGGGAGAGACAGCGAGCGAGCCTGGGAGAGAGCAAGCGAACGAGCCTGGGAGAGAGAGCGAGCGAGCCTGGGAGAGAGAGCGAGCGAGCCTCTGAGAGAGAGCGAGCGAGCCTGGGAGAGAGAGTGAGCGAGCGTGGGAGAGAGAGTGAGCAAGCGTGGGAGAGAGAGCGAGCGAGCGTGGGAGAGAGATCGAGCTAGCGTGTGAGAGTGATCGAGCGAGTGTGGGGAGAAAGATCGAGGCGAGCGTGGGAGAGAGATCGTGCCAGTGTGGGACAGAGATCGAGTGGTAGAGCGCTTGAGAGTGAGCGAGGGAGCGTGGGAGAGATATCGAGCAAGCGTGGGAGAGAGATGGAGCAAGCAAGGGAGAGTGATCGAGCGAGCATTGGAGAGAGATCGAGCAGGAGAGAGCGAGCAAGCGCTGGAGAGTGAGCAAGGGAAAGTGGGAGAGAGAGCGAGCGAGCCTGGGACAGAGAGCGAGCGAGCCTGGGAGAGAGAGCGAGAGAGCCTGGGAGAGAGAGCGAGCGAGTCTGGGAGAGAGAGCGAGAGAGCCTGGGAGAGAGAGCGAGCGAGTCTGGGAGAGAGAGCCAGCGAGCCTGGGGAGAGAGAGCCAGCGAGCCTGGGAGAGAGAGCCAGCGAGCCTGGGAGAGAGAGCCAGCGAGCCTGGGAGAGAGAGCCAGCGAGCCTGGGAGAGAGAGCCAGCGAGCCTGGGAGAGAGAGCCAGCGAGCCTGGGAGAGAGAGTGAGCCTAGGAGACAGCGAGCTAGCGTGGGAGAGAGAGCGAGCGTGGGAGAGAGATCGAGGTGGGGGGGGAGAGAGATCGAGGGAGGGTGGGAGAGAGATCGGACGAGCGTGGGAGAGAAATAGGGCGAGCGTGGGAGAGAGATCGGGCGAGCGTGGGAGAGAGATCGAGTGAGCATGGGAGAGGGAGCGAGCGACCGTGGGAGAGATAGAGAGCGAGCGAGCATGGGAGAGATAGAGAGCGAGCGAGCATGGGAGAGATAGAGAGCGAGGCGAGCATGGGAGAGATAGAGAGCGAGCGAACATGGGAGAGATAGAGAAAACGCTGGGGAGAGAGAGCGAGCGTGGGAGAGAGAGCAAACATGTATGGGAGAGAGATTGAGCGAGCCTGGGAGAGAGATCGAGCGAGCCTGGGAGAGAGAGCGAGCGAGCCTGGGAGAGAGAGCGAGCGAGCCTGGGAGAGAGAGCGAGCGAGCCTGGGAGAGAGAGCGAGCGAGTGTGGGAGAGAGAGGGAGCGAGCCTGGGAGAGAGAGCGAGTGAGCCTGGGAGAGACAGCGAGCGAGCCTGGGAGAGAGCAATCGAACGAGCCTGGGAGAGAGAGCGAGCAAGCCTGGGAGAGAGAGCGAGCGAGCCTGGGAGAGAGAGCGAGCGAGCCTGGGAGAGAGCGCGAGCGAGCCTGGGAGAGAGAGCGAGCGAGCCTGGGAGAGAGAGCGAGCGAGCGTGGGAGAGAGAGCGAGCGAGCGTGGGAGAGAGAGCGAGCGAGCGAGCGTGGGAGAGAGATCGAGCTAGCGTGTGAGAGTGATCGAGCGAGCGTGGGAGAGAGATCGAGCGAGTGTGGGAGAGAGATCGAGTGAGCGTTGGAGAGAGATCGTGCAAGTGTGGGACAGAGATCGAGTGGTAGAGCGCTGGAGAGTGAGCGAGGGAGCGTGGGAGAGATATCGAGCAAGCGTGGGAGAGAGATCGAGCGAGCAAGGGAGAGTGATCGAGCGAGCATTGGAGAGAAATCAAGCAGGAGAGAGTGAGCAAGCGCTGGAGAGTGAGCAAGGGAATGTGGGAGAGAGAGCGAGCGAGCCTGGGAGAGAGAGCGAGCGAGCCTGGGAGAGAGAGCGAGTGAGCCTGGGAGAGAGAGCGAGCGAGGCTGGGAGAGAGAGCGAGCGAGCCTGGGAGAGAGAGCGAGCGAGCCTGGGAGAGAGAGCGAGCGAGCCTGGGAGAGAGAGCGAGCGAGCCTGGGCGAGAGAGCGAGCGAGCCTGGGCGAGAGAGCGTCGGAGAGAGCGAGCAAGCATGGGGGAGAGAGCGAGCGAGCGTGGGGGACAGAGATCGAGTGGTAGAGCGCTGGAGAGTGAGCGAGGGAACGTGGGAGAGATATCGAGCAACCGTGGGTGAGAGATGGAGCAAGCAAGGAGAGTGATCGAGCGAGCATTGGAGAGAGATCGAGCAGGAGAGAGCGAGCAAGCGCTGGAGAGTGAGCAAGGGAACGTGGGAGAGAGAGCGAGCGAGCGTGGGAGAGAGTGAGAGCGAGCAAGCATAGGAGAGAGAGCGAGGCGAGCGTGGGAGAGAAAGCGAGCGTGAGAGAGAGAGAGCGAGCGTGGGAGAGAGAGAGAGAGCGAGTGTGGGAGAGAGAGTGAACGAGCATGGGGGAGCAAGCGGACCGTGGGAGAGATAGAGTGCGAGCGAGCGTGGGAGAGATAGAGCGCGAGTGAGCATGGGAGAGATAGAGAGCGAGCGAATGTGGGAGAGATAGAGAGAGCGGTTGGGAGAGAGAGTGATCATGGGAGAGAGAGCAAGCATGGGAGATAGAGCAAACATGTATGGGAGAGAGAGCGAGCGAGCCTGTGAGAGAGAGCGAGCGAGCCTGGGAGAGAGAGCCAGCGAGCCTGGGAGAGAGAGCCAGCGAGCCTGGGAGAGAGAGCCAGCGAGCCTGGGAGAGAGAGCCAGCAAGCCTGGGAGAGAGAGCCAGCGAGCCTGGGAGAGAGAGCCAGCAAGCCTGGGAGAGAGAGCCAGCGAGCCAGGGAGAGAGAGCCGCGAGCCTGCGAGAGAGAGCCAGCGAGCCTGCGAGGAGAGAGCCAGCGAGCCTGGGAGAGAGAGCCAGCGAGCCTGGGAGTGAGAGCCAGCGAGCCTGGGAGAGAGAGCCAGCGAGCCTGGGAGAGAGAGCCAGCGAGCCTGGGAGAGAGAGCCAGCGAGCCTGGGAGAGAGAGCCAGCGAGCCTGGGAGAGAGAGTGAGCGTAGGAGACAGCGAGCTAGTGTGGGAGAGAGAGCGAGCGTGGGAGAGAGATCGAGGTAGGGGGGGGAGAGAGATCGAGGGAGGGTGGGAGAGAAATCGGGCGAGCGTGGGAGAGAGATCGGGCGAGCGTGGGAGAGAGATCGGGCGAGCGTGGGAGAGAGAGCGAGCGACCGTGGGAGAGATCGAGAGCGAGCGAGCATGGGGGAGATAGAGAGCGAGCGAGCTTGGGAGAGATAGAGAAAACGCTGGGGAGAGAGAGCGAGCATGGGAGAGAGAGCAAACATGTATGTGAGAGAGAGCGAGCGAGCGTGGCAGAGCGAGCCTGGGAGAGAGATCGAGTGAGCGTGGGAGAGAGATCGAGGGGGGCGTGGGAGATAAATCGAGCGAGCCTGGGAGAGAGATCGAGCGAGCGTGGGAGAGAGAGCCAGCAAGCCTGGGAGAGAGAGCCAGCGAGACTGGGATAGTGAGCGAGGGAGGCATGGGAGAGAGATCGAGCGATCGTGGGAGAGAGATCGAGCGAGCGTGGGGAGGGACATCGAGCAGGAGAGAGAGCGAGGCGAGCATGGGAGAGAGAGAGAGCGACTGTGGGAGAGAGAGCGAGCAAGCGTGGCAGAGCGAGCCTGGGAGAGAGATCGAGTGAGCGTGGGAGAGAGATCGAGCGAGCGTGGGAGAGAGAGCGAGCGAGACTGGGAGAGCGAGCGAGCACTGGAGAATGAGCGAGGGAGCATGGGAGAGAGATCGAGCGAACGTGGGAGAGAGAGTGAGCGAGCGTGGGACAGAGAGCGAGCGTGGGAGAGAGAGAGAGAGAGCGCGAGTGTGGGAGAGAGAGCGAGCGAGCATGGGAGAGCGAGCGACCATGGGAGAGATAGAGCGCGAGTGACCGTGGGAGAGATAGAGCGCGAGCGAGCACGGGAGAGATAGAGAGCGAGTAAACATGGGAGAGATAGAGAGAGCGGTTGGAGAGAGAGTGAGCAGGGAGAGAGAGCGAGCGTGGGAGATAGAGCAAACATGTATGGGAGAGAGAGCGAGCGAGTGTGGGAGAGAGAGCGAGCGAGCCTGTGAGAGAGAGCGAGCGAGCCTTTAAGATAGAGCCAGCGAGCCTGGAGAGAGAGCCAGCGAGCCTGGGAGAGAGAGCCAGTGAGCCTGCGAGAGAGAGCCAGCGAGCCTGGGAGAGAGAGCCAGCGAGCCTGGGAGAGAGAGCCAGCGAGCCTGGGAGAGAGAGTGAGCCTAGGAGACAGCGAGCTAGCGTGGGAGAGAGAGCGAGCGTGGGAGAGAGATCGAGGTGGGGGGGAGAGAGATCGAGGGAGGGTGGGAGAGAGATCGGACGAGCATGGGAGAGAGATCGGGCAAGCGTGGGAGAGAGATCGGGCGAGCGTGGGAGAGAGATCAAGCGAGCGTGGGAGAGAGAGCGAGCGACCGTGGGAGAGATAGAGATCAAGCGAGCATGGGAGAGATAGAGAGCGAGCGAGCAGGGGAGAGATAGAGAGCGAGCAAGCATGGGAGAGATAGAGAGCTTGCGAACATGGGGAGAGATAGAGAAAATGCTGGGGAGAGTGAGCGAGCGTGGGAGAGAGAGCAAACATGTATGGGAGAAAGAGCGAGCGAGCGTGGCAGACCGAGCCTGGGAGAGAGATCGATGTGAGCGTGGGAGAGAGATTGAGCGAGCCTGGGAGAGAGATCGAGCGAGCCTGGGAGAGAGAGCGAGCGAGCCTGGGAGAGAGCGCGAGCGAGCCTGGGAGAGAGCGCGAGCGAATGTGGGAGAGAGAGCGAGCGAGCCTGGGAGAGAGAGCGAGCGAGCCTGGGAGAGAGAGCGAGCGAGCCTGGGAGAGAGAGCGAGCGAGCCTGGGAGAGACAGCGAGCGAGCCTGGGAAAGAGCAAGCGAACGAGCCTGGGAGAGAGAGCGAGCGAGCCTGGGAGAGAGAGCGAGCGAGCCTCTGAGAGAGAGCGAGCGAGCCTGGGAGAGAGAGTGAGCGAGCGTTGGGAGAGAGAGCGAGGCGAGCGTGGGAGAGAGATCGAGCTAGCGTGTGAGAGTGATCGAGCGAGTGTGGGAGAAAGAGTCGAGTGAGCGTGGGAGAGAGATCGTGCCAGTGTGGGGACAGAGATCGAGTGGTAGAGCGCTTGAGAGTGAGCGAGGGAGCGTGGGAGAGATATCGAGCAAGCGTGGGAGAGAGATGGAGCAAGCAAGGGAGAGTGATCGAGCGAGCATTGGAGAGAGATCGAGCAGGAGAGAGCGAGCAAGCGCTGGAGAGTGAGCAAGGGAACGTGGGAGAGAGAGCGAGCGAGCCTGGGAGAGAGAGCGAGCGAGCCTGGGAGAGAGAGCGAGAGAGACTGGGAGAGAGAGCGAGCAAGTCTGGGAGAGAGAGCGAGAGAGCCTGGGAGAGAGAGCGAGCGAGTCTGGGAGAGAGAGCCAGCGAGCCTGGGAGAGAGAGCCAGCGAGCCTGGGAGAGAGAGCCAGCGAGCCTGCGAGAGAGAGCCAGCTGCGAGAGAGAGCCAGCGAGCCTGGGAGAGAGAGCCAGCGAGCCTGGGAGAGAGAGCCAGTGAGCAGGGAGAGAGAGCCAGCGAGCCTGGGAGAGAGAGCCAGCGAGCCTGGGAGAGAGAGCCAGCGAGCCTGGGAGAGAGAGTGAGCCTAGGAGACAGCGAGCTAGCGTGGGAGAGAGAGCGAGCAGGGAGAGAGATCGAGGAGGGGGGGGAGAGAGATCGAGGGAGGGTGGGAGAGAGCATCGGACGAGCGTGGGGAGAGAAATAGGCGCGCGTGGAGAGAGCTGGCGGCGAGCGTGGGGAGAGAGATCGAGTGAGCGTGGGAGAGGGAGCGAGCGACCGTGGGAGAGATAGAGAGCGAGCGATGCGGAGAGATAGAGAGCGAGCGAGCATGGGAGAGATAGAGAGCGAGCGAGCATGGGAGAGATAGAGAGCGAGCGAACATGGGAGAGATAGAGAAAACCGCTGGGGAGAGAGAGCGCGCGTGGGAGAGAGAGCAAACAGTATGGGAGAGAGATTGAGCGAGCCTGGGAGAGAGATCGAGCGAGCCTGGAGAGAGAGCGAGCGAGCCTGGAGAGAGCGAGCGAGCGAGCCTGGGAGAGAGAGCGAGCGAGCCTGGGAGAGAGAGCGAGCGGAGTGTGGGAGAGAGAGGGAGCGAGCGCTGGGAGAGACAGCGAGCGAGCCTGGGAGAGACAGCGAGCGAGCCTGGGAGAGAGCAATCGCATGAGCCTGGAGAGAGCGAGCAAGTCTGGAGAGAGAGCGAGCGAGCCTGGAGAGAGAGCGCGAGCGGCTGGGAGAGAGCGCGAGCGAGCCTGGGAGAGAGCGCCGAGCGAGCCTGGGAGAGAGAGCGAGCGAGCCTGGGAGAGAGAGCGAGCCTGAGCGAGCGAGCGAGCGAGGAGAGAGAGCGAGCGAGCGTGGGAGAGAGAGCGAGCGAGCGTGGGAGAGAGATCGAGCTAGCGTGAGAGTGATCGAGCGAGCGTGGGAGAGAGATCGAGCGAGTGGGAGAGAGGATCGAGCGAGCGTGGGAGAGAGATCGTGCAAGTGAGGGACAGAGATCGAGTGGTAGAGCGCTGGAGAGTGAGCGAGGGAGCGTGGGAGAGATATCGAGCAAGCGTGGGAGAGAGAGCGAGCGAGCAAGGGAGAGTGATCGAGCGAGCATTGGAGAGAGATCAAGCAGGAGAGAGTGAGCAGCGCTGGAGAGTGAGCAAGGGAATGTGGGAGAGAGAGCGAGCGAGCCTGGGAGAGAGAGCGAGCGAGCCTGGGAGAGAGAGCGAGTGAGCTTGGGAGAGAGAGCGAGTGAGGCTGGGAGAGAGAGCGAGCGAGCCTGGGAGAGGAGAGCGAGCGAGCCTGGGAGAGAGAGCGAGCGAGCCTGGGAGAGAGAGCGAGCGAGCCTGGGCGAGAGCAGCGAGCGCGCTGGGCGAAAGAGCATCGGAGAGAGCGAGCAAGCATGGGGGAGAGAGCGAGCGAGCGTGGGGGACAGAGATCGAGTGGTAGAGCCGCTGGAGAGTGAGCGAGGGAACGTGGGAGAGATATCGAGCAAACCGTGGGTGAGAGATGGAGCAAGCAGGGAGAGTGATCGAGCGAGCATTGGAGCAGATCGAGCAGGAGAGAGCGAGCAAGCGCTGGAGAGTGAGCAAGGGAACGTGGAGAGAGAGCGAGCGAGCATGGGAGAGAGTGAGAGCGAGCAAGCGTAGGAGAGAGAGCGAGCGAGCGTGGGAGAGAAAGCGAGCGTGAGAGAGAGAGAGCGAGCGTGGGAGAGAGAGAGAGCGGAGTGTGGAGAGAGAGTGAGCGCGAGGGAGAGCAAGCGACCGTGGGAGAGATAGAGTGCGAGCGGCGCTGGGAGAGATAGAGCGCGAATGAGCATGGGAGAGATAGAGAGCGAGCGAATGTGGGAGAGATAGAGAGAGCGGTTGGGAGAGAGAGTGATCATGGGAGAGAGAGCAAGCATGGGAGATAGAGCCAAACATGTAGGGAGAGAGAGCGAGCGAGCCTGGGAGAGAGAGCGAGCGACGCTGTGAGAGAGCGCCTGCGAGCCTGGGAGAGAGAGCAAGCGAGCCTGGGAGAGAGAGCCAGCAAGCCTGGGAGAGAGAGCCCAGCGAGCCTGGGAGAGAGAGCCAGCGAGCCTGGGAGAGAGAGCCAGCGAGCCTGGCGAGAGAGCGCAGCGAGCCTGCGAGAGAGAGCCCAGCGAGCCTGCGAGAGAGAGCCAGCGAGCCTGGGAGAGAGAGCCAGCGCGCCTGGGAGAGAGAGCCAGCGAGCCTGGGAGAGAGAGCCAGCGAGCCTGGAAAGAGAGCCAGCGAGCCTGGGAGAGAGAGTGAGCGTAGGAGACAGCGAGCTAAGCGTGGGAGAGAGCGAGCGTGGGAGAGCGATCGAGGTAGGGGGGGAGAGAGATCGAGGGAGGGTGGGAGAGAGTTTCGGACGAGCGTGGGAGAGAGATCGGGTGAGCGTGGGAGAGAGATCGGGCGAGCAGCTGGGGAGAGAGATCGGGCGAGCGTGGGAGAGAGAGCGAGCGAGCGCCGTGGGGAGAGATAGAGAGCGAGCGAGCATGGGGGAGATAGAGAGCGAGCGAGCTTGGGAGAGATAGAGAAAACGCTGGGGAGAGAGAGCGAGCATGGGAGAGAGAGCAACATGTATGTGAGAGAGAGCCGAGGCGAGCGTGGCAGAGCGAGCCTGGGAGAGAGATCGAGTGAGCGTGGGAGAGAGATCGAGGGGGGCGTGGGAGATACATCGAGCGAGCCAGGGAGAGAGATCGAGCGAGCGTGGGAGGAGAGAGCCAGCAAGCCTGGGAGAGAGAGCCAGCGAGATGGGATAGTGAGCGAGGGAGCATGGGAGAGAGATCGAGCGATCGTGGGAGAGAGATCGAGCGAGCGGTGGGAGAGACATCGAGCAGGAGAGAGAGCGAGCGAGCGATGGAGAGAGAGAGAGCGACTGTGGGAAGAGAGAGCGAGCAAGCGTGGCAGAGCGAGCCTGGGAGAGAGATCGAGTGAGCGTGGGAGAGAGATCGAGCCGAGCGTGGGAGAGAGATCGAGTGAGCCTGGGAGAGCGATCGAGCGAGCGTGGGAGAGAGAGCCATCGAGCCTGGGAGAGAGAGCGAGCGAGACTGGGAGAGCGAGCGAGCACTGGAGAGTGAGCGAGGGAGCATGGGAGAGAGATCGAGCGAACGTGGGAGAGAGAGCGAGCGAGCGTGGGAGAGAGAGAGAGCGAGTGTGGAGAGAGAGAAAGTGAGTGTGGGAGAGGAGAGCGAGCGAGCATGGGAGAGCGAGCGACCGTGGGAGAGATAGAGCGCGAGTGACTGTGGGAGAGATAGAGCGCGAGCGAGCAGGGAGAGATAGAGAGCGAGCGAACGTGGGAGAGATAGAGAGAGCGGTTGGGAGAGAGAGTGAGCATGGGAGAGCGAGCGAGCGTGGGAGCTAGAACAAACATGTATGGGAGAGAGAGCGACGAGTGTGGGAGAGAGCGCAACGAGTCTGTGAGAAAGAGCGAGCGAGCCTGCGAGAGAGAGCCAGCGACGCCTGGGAGAGAGAGCAGCGAGCCTGCGAGAGTAAGTCAGCGAGCCCTGCGAGAGAGAGTCAGCGAGCCTGGGAGAGAGAGCACGCGAGCCTGGGAGAGAGAGCCAGCGAGCGTGGGAGAGAGAGCCAGCGAGCCTGGGAGAGAGAGCCAGCCAAGCCTGGGAGAGAGAGTGAGCGTAGGAGACAGCGAGCTAGCGTGGGAGAGAGACGGAGCGTGGGAGAGAGATCGAGGCAGGGGGGTAGAGAGATTGAGGGAGGGTGGGAGAGAGATCCGACGAGCGTGGGAGAGGCGATCGGGCGAGCATGGGAGAGAGATCGGGCGAGCGTGGGAGAGAGATCGAGCAAGCGTGGGGAGAGAGAGCGAGCGACTCCGTGGGAGAGATAGAGAGCGAGCGAGGCAGGGAGAGAGAGCGAGCGAGCCTGGGAGAGAGAGCGAGCGAGCCTGGGAGAGAGAGCGAGCGAGCCTGGAGAGAGAGCGAGCAAGCCTGGGAGGCAGAGCGAGCGAGCCTGGGAGAGAGAGTGAGCGAGCGTGGGAGAGAGAGCGAGCGAGCGTGGGAGAGACAGCAAGCGAGCCAGGCAGAGAGAGAGAGCGAGGCCTGGGAGAGAGAGCGAGCGGAGCCTGGG
>JANJGN010004523.1:0-32490 GCA_026770705.1 Isurus oxyrinchus | reverse complement strand
GGAGATAAAACAGCGAGATTTCAGGGGATAAAACAGCGAGTGTTCAGGGAATAAAACAGCGAGAGTTCAGGAGCTAAAACCGCAAGAGTTCAGGAGATAAAACAGCAAGTGTTTGGAAATAAAACAGCAAGAGTTCAGGGAAGAAAACACTTGGAGTTCAGGAGATAAAAAAACCAGAATTCAGGTGAAAAAACGTGAGTTCACGGGAAACTAAAGGGAGTTTTCGGTGGATGAAACAGTGCGATTTCAGGACATCAAACAGTTAAAGTTCAGGAGATAATACAGTTGGAGATCAGGAGCTAAAACAGTGAGAGTTCAGGAGATAAAACAACAAGAGTGCAGGAGATAAACCTACGAGCGTACGGAAGATAAAACACCGATATTTCAGGAGATGAAGCAGCGAGTGTTCCGGTGATACAACAACGAGAGTTTAAGGGATAGAACGAGAATTCAGGGGATAAAACAGCAAGTGTTCAGGCGATAAAACAGAAAGAGTTCAGGGGATAAAACAGGGAGGTTTCAGGAGCTAAAACAGCAAAAGTTTACGAGATTAAACAGCAAGTGTTTGGAAATAAAACAGCAAGAGTTCAGGGGTGAAAACAGTGCGAGTTCAGGAGAAATAAAGGCGAGAGTTCAGGAGATAAAACAACGAGAGTTCAGGGGATAAAACAACGAGAGTTCAGGGGAGAAAAGGCAAGTGCTCAGGGGAGGAAACAGCAAGAGTTCAGGGGTGAAAACACGGCGGGTTCAGGAGAAAAAAAGGCGAGAGTTCAGGGAATAAAACAACGAGAGTTCAGGGGATAAAACAACGTGAGTTCATGGGAAACTACAGCGAGTTTTCAGTGGATAAAACAGTGGGATTTCAGGAGATCAAACATTTAGAGTTCAGGAGATAAAACAGTAAGAGTCCAGATGATAAATCGGAGGGAGTTCAGGAGATAAAACAGCGAGAGTTCATGGGATAAAACAACGACAATCCAGGTTATAAAACAGCGAGTTTTCAGTGGATAAAACAGTGGGATTTCAGGAGATCAAACATTTACAGTTCAGGAGATAAAACAGGAAGAGTCCAGATGATAAATCGGAGGGAGTTCAGGAGATAAAACAGCGAGAGTTCATGGGATAAAACAACGACAATCCAGGTTATAAAACAGCGAGATTTCAGGGGATAAAACAGCAAGAGGTCAGGAGATAAAACACTGACAGTTCGGGAGATCAAACAGTGAGGGTTCAGGAGATAAAATAGTCAGAGTTCTGGAGATAAAGCAGTGAGTGTCCAGGAGATAAAACAGTGAGAGTTCAGGAGGTAAAACAGCGAGTGTTCAGGGGATAAAACAGCGAGAGTTCAGTGAATAGAACACCGAGAGTTCAGGGGATAAAACACCAAGTGTTAAGGGGATAAAACAGGAAGAGTTCCGGGGATAAAACAACGACTGTTCAGGAGATCTAACAGCAATCATTCAGGAGATAAAACAGCGACAGTTCAGGAGATACATCAGTGAGAGTTCAGGAGATAAAACAACGAGAGTTCAGATGATCAATCGGAGGGAGTTCAGGAGATAAAACAGCGAGATTTCAGGGGATAAAACAGCGAGTGTTCAGGGAATAAAACAGCGAGAGTTCAGGAGCTAAAACCGCAAGAGTTCAGGAGATAAAACAGCAAGTGTTTGGAAATAAAACAGCAAGAGTTCAGGGAAGAAAACACTTGGAGTTCAGGAGATAAAAAAACCAGAATTCAGGTGAAAAAACGTGAGTTCACGGGAAACTAAAGGGAGTTTTCGGTGGATGAAACAGTGCGATTTCAGGACATCAAACAGTTAAAGTTCAGGAGATAATACAGTTGGAGATCAGGAGCTAAAACAGTGAGAGTTCAGGAGATAAAACAACAAGAGTGCAGGAGATAAACCTACGAGCGTACGGAAGATAAAACACCGATATTTCAGGAGATGAAGCAGCGAGTGTTCAGGTAATACAACAACGAGAGTTTAAGGGATAGAACGAGAATTCAGGGGATAAAACAGCAAGTGTTCAGGGGATAAAACTGAAAGAGTTCAGGGGATAAAACAGGGAGGTTTCAGGAGCTAAAACAGCAAAAGTTTACGAGATTAAACAGCAAGTGTTTGGAAATAAAACAGCAAGAGTTCAGGGGTGAAAACAGTGCGAGTTCAGGAGAAATAAAGGCGAGAGTTCAGGAGATAAAACAACGAGAGTTCGGGGGATAAAACAACGAGAGTTCAGGGGAGAAAAAGGCAAGTGCTCAGGGGAGGAAACAGCAAGAGTTCAGGGGTGAAAACACGGCGGGTTCAGGAGAAAAAAAGGCGAGAGCTCAGGGAATAAAACAACGAGAGTTCAGGGGATAAAACAACGTGAGTTCATGGGAAACTACAGCGAGTTTTCAGTGGATAAAACAGTGGGATTTCAGGAGATCAAACATTTAGAGTTCAGGAGATAAAAAGGTAAGAGTCCAGATGATAAATCGGAGGGAGTTCAGGAGATAAAACAGCGAGAGTTCATGGGATAAAACAACGACAATCCAGGTTATAAAACAGCGAGTTTTCAGTGGATAAAACAGTGGGATTTCAGGAGATCAAACATTTACAGTTCAGGAGATAAAACAGGAAGAGTCCAGATGATAAATCGGAGGGAGTTCAGGAGATAAAACAGCGAGAGTTCATGGGATAAAACAACGACAATCCAGGTTATAAAACAGCGAGATTTCAGGGGATAAAACAGCAAGAGGTCAGGAGATAAAACACTGACAGTTCGGGAGATCAAACAGTGAGGGTTCAGGAGATAAAATAGTCAGAGTTCTGGAGATAAAGCAGTGAGTGTCCAGGAGATAAAACAGTGAGAGTTCAGGAGGTAAAACAGCGAGTGTTCAGGGGATAAAACAGCGAGTGTTCAGGGGATAAAACATAAAGAGTTCAGGGGATAAAACGGCGACAGTTCAGGAGATTAAACAGCATTGATTCTGGAGATAAAACGGCGACATTTCAGGAGATACATCAGTGAGAGTTCAGGAGATAAAACATGGGTAGTTCAGATGATAAAACAGATGGGGTTCAGGAGATAAAACAGCAATAGTTCTGGGGATAAAACAGCAAGTGTTCGGAAATAAAACAGCAAGAGTTCAGGGGAGAAAACACTTGGAGTTCAGGGGTTAAAATTCGAGAATTCAGGCGATAAAACAACGTGAATTCATGGGAAACTACATCGAGTTTTCAGTGGATAAAACAGTGCGAGTTCAGGAGATCAATCAGTTAGAGTTCAGGAGATAAAACAGTGACAGTTCAGGAGATAATACAGTTGCAGTTCAGGAGCTAAATCAGTGAGAGTTCAGCAGATAAAACAGCGAGAGTTCACGGGATAGAACATCGAGAGTTCAGGTGATAAAACGGTGAGATTTCAGAGGATAAAAGAGCAAGGGTTCAGGAGATAAGCACTGACAGTCCAGGAGATAAAACAGCGAGAGTTCAGGAGATCAAACAACAAGCGTCCAGGAGACAAAAAAGTGTGAGTCCAGGAGATAAAATATTGAAAATTCTGGAGATAAAGCAGTGAGAGTCCAGGAGATAAAACAGTGAGAGTGCAGGAGGAAAAACAGTGAGCGTTCAGGGGATAAAACAGCGAGCATTCAGGGGAAAAAACAGCATGAGTTCACGGGATAAAACAGCGAGATTTCAGCGGATAAAACAGCAAGAGTTCAGGAGGATAAAACAGCGAGAGTTCAGGGGTGAAAACCATGCGAGTACAGGAGAAAAAACAGCGAGAGTTCACAGGATAGAACAACGAGAGTTCAGGGGATAAAACAGCATGTGTTCAGGGGATAAAACAGAAAGCGTTCAGGGGATAAACAGTGACAGTTCAGGAGATCAAACAGCAAGCGTTCAGGAGATAAAACAGCAAGAGTTCAGGAGATAAAACAGCGAGTGTTCAGGAATTAAAACAGCGAGCGTTCAGGGGACAAAACAGCGAGTGCTCACGAAATGAAAAAAGCGAGAGTTCACGGGATAGAACAGCGAGCGTTCAGGAGGTAAAAAAGCAAGTGCTCAGGGGATAAAATAGCAAGAGTTCATGGCTGAAAACAGTGCCAGTTCAGGAGAAAAAAAGGCAAAAGTTCAGGGGAGAAAACAACGAGAGTTCACGGGATAAAACAACGAGAGTTCAGGGGAGAAAACAGCAAGTGTTCAGGGGAAGGAAACAGCAAGTGCTCAGGGGATAAAACAGCAAGAGTTCAGCGGTGAAAACAGTGCGAGTTCAGGAGAAAAAAGGCGAGAGTTCAGGGGATAAAACAACGAGAGTTCAGGGGATAAAACAACGAGAGTTCAGAGGAGAAAACAGCAAGGGTTCAGGAGATAAAACAGCAAGTGGTCGGAAATAAAACAGCAAGAGATCAGGGAAGAAGGCACTTGTAGTTCAGGAGATAAAAAAACCAGAATTCAGGTGAAAAAACGTGAGTTCACGGGAAACTAAAGGGAGTTTTCGGTGGATGAAACAGTGCGATTTCAGGACATCAAACAGTTAAAGTTCAGGAGATAATACAGTTGGAGATCAGGAGCTAAAACAGTGAGAGTTCAGGAGATAAAACAACAAGAGTGCAGGAGATAAACCTACGAGCGTACGGAAGATAAAACACCGATATTTCAGGAGATGAAGCAGCGAGTGTTCAGGTGATAAAACAACGAGAGTTTAAGGGATAGAACGAGAATTCAGGGGATAAAACAGCAAGTGTTCAGGGGATAAAACAGAAAGAGTTCAGGGGATAAAACAGGGAGGTTTCAGGAGCTAAAACAGCAAAAGTTTACGAGATTAAACAGCAAGTGTTTGGAAATAAAACAGCAAGAGTTCAGGGGTGAAAACAGTGCGAGTTCAGGAGAAATAAAGGCGAGTGTTCAGGAGATAAAACAACGAGAGTTCAGGGGATAAAACAACGAGAGTTCAGGGGAGAAAAAGGCAAGTGCTCAGGGGAGGAAACAGCAAGAGTTCAGGGGTGAAAACACGGCGGGTTCAGGAGAAAAAAAGGCGAGAGCTCAGGGAATAAAACAACGAGAGTTCAGGGGATAAAACAACGTGAGTTCATGGGAAACTACAGCGAGTTTTCAGTGGATAAAACAGTGGGATTTCAGGAGATCAAACATTTAGAGTTCAGGAGATAAAACAGTAAGAGTCCAGATGATAAATCGGAGGGAGTTCAGGAGATAAAACAGCGAGAGTTCATGGGATAAAACAACGACAATCCAGGTTATAAAACAGCGAGTTTTCAGTGGATAAAACAGTGGGATTTCAGGAGATCAAACATTTACAGTTCAGGAGATAAAACAGGAAGAGTCCAGATGATAAATCGGAGGGAGTTCAGGAGATAAAACAGCGAGAGTTCATGGGATAAAACAACGACAATCCAGGTTATAAAACAGCGAGATTTCAGGGGATAAAACAGCAAGAGGTCAGGAGATAAAACACTGACAGTTCGGGAGATCAAACAGTGAGGGTTCAGGAGATAAAATAGTCAGAGTTCTGGAGATAAAGCAGTGAGTGTCCAGGAGATAAAACAGTGAGAGTTCAGGAGGTAAAACAGCGAGTGTTCAGGGGATAAAACAGCGAGAGTTCAGTGAATAGAACACCGAGAGTTCAGGGGATAAAACACCAAGTGTTAAGGGGATAAAACAGGAAGAGTTCCGGGGATAAAACAACGACTGTTCAGGAGATCTAACAGCAATCATTCAGGAGATAAAACAGCGACAGTTCAGGAGATACATCAGTGAGAGTTCAGGAGATAAAACAACGAGAGTTCAGATGATCAATCGGAGGGAGTTCAGGAGATAAAACAGCGAGATTTCAGGGGATAAAACAGCGAGTGTTCAGGGAATAAAACAGCGAGAGTTCAGGAGCTAAAACCGCAAGAGTTCAGGAGATAAAACAGCAAGTGTTTGGAAATAAAACAGCAAGAGTTCAGGGAAGAAAACACTTGGAGTTCAGGAGATAAAAAAACCAGAATTCAGGTGAAAAAACGTGAGTTCACGGGAAACTAAAGGGAGTTTTCGGTGGATGAAACAGTGCGATTTCAGGACATCAAACAGTTAAAGTTCAGGAGATAATACAGTTGGAGATCAGGAGCTAAAACAGTGAGAGTTCAGGAGATAAAACAACAAGAGTGCAGGAGATAAACCTACGAGCGTACGGAAGATAAAACACCGATATTTCAGGAGATGAAGCAGCGAGTGTTCAGGTGATACAACAACGAGAGTTTAAGGGATAGAACGAGAATTCAGGGGATAAAACAGCAAGTGTTCAGGGGATAAAACAGAAAGAGTTCAGGGGATAAAACAGGGAGGTTTCAGGAGCTAAAACAGCAAAAGTTTACGAGATTAAACAGCAAGTGTTTGGAAATAAAACAGCAAGAGTTCAGGGGTGAAAACAGTGCGAGTTCAGGAGAAATAAAGGCGAGAGTTCAGGAGATAAAACAACGAGAGTTCAGGGGATAAAACAACGAGAGTTCAGGGGAGAAAAAGGCAAGTGCTCAGGGGAGGAAACAGCAAGAGTTCAGGGGTGAAAACACGGCGGGTTCAGGAGAAAAAAAGGCGAGAGTTCAGGGAATAAAACAACGAGAGTTCAGGGGATAAAACAACGTGAGTTCATGGGAAACTACAGCGAGTTTTCAGTGGATAAAACAGTGGGATTTCAGGAGATCAAACATTTAGAGTTCAGGAGATAAAACAGTAAGAGTCCAGATGATAAATCGGAGGGAGTTCAGGAGATAAAACAGCGAGAGTTCATGGGATAAAACAACGACAATCCAGGTTATAAAACAGCGAGTTTTCAGTGGATAAAACAGTGGGATTTCAGGAGATCAAACATTTACAGTTCAGGAGATAAAACAGGAAGAGTCCAGATGATAAATCGGAGGGAGTTCAGGAGATAAAACAGCGAGAGTTCATGGGATAAAACAACGACAATCCAGGTTATAAAACAGCGAGATTTCAGGGGATAAAACAGCAAGAGGTCAGGAGATAAAACACTGACAGTTCGGGAGATCAAACAGTGAGGGTTCAGGAGATAAAATAGTCAGAGTTCTGGAGATAAAGCAGTGAGTGTCCAGGAGATAAAACAGTGAGAGTTCAGGAGGTAAAACAGCGAGTGTTCAGGGGATAAAACAGCGAGAGTTCAGTGAATAGAACACCGAGAGTTCAGGGGATAAAACACCAAGTGTTAAGGGGATAAAACAGGAAGAGTTCCGGGGATAAAACAACGACTGTTCAGGAGATCTAACAGCAATCATTCAGGAGATAAAACAGCGACAGTTCAGGAGATACATCAGTGAGAGTTCAGGAGATAAAACAACGAGAGTTCAGATGATCAATCGGAGGGAGTTCAGGAGATAAAACAGCGAGATTTCAGGGGATAAAACAGCGAGTGTTCAGGGAATAAAACAGCGAGAGTTCAGGAGCTAAAACCGCAAGAGTTCAGGAGATAAAACAGCAAGTGTTTGGAAATAAAACAGCAAGAGTTCAGGGAAGAAAACACTTGGAGTTCAGGAGATAAAAAAACCAGAATTCAGGTGAAAAAACGTGAGTTCACGGGAAACTAAAGGGAGTTTTCGGTGGATGAAACAGTGCGATTTCAGGACATCAAACAGTTAAAGTTCAGGAGATAATACAGTTGGAGATCAGGAGCTAAAACAGTGAGAGTTCAGGAGATAAAACAACAAGAGTGCAGGAGATAAACCTACGAGCGTACGGAAGATAAAACACCGATATTTCAGGAGATGAAGCAGCGAGTGTTCAGGTAATACAACAACGAGAGTTTAAGGGATAGAACGAGAATTCAGGGGATAAAACAGCAAGTGTTCAGGGGATAAAACTGAAAGAGTTCAGGGGATAAAACAGGGAGGTTTCAGGAGCTAAAACAGCAAAAGTTTACGAGATTAAACAGCAAGTGTTTGGAAATAAAACAGCAAGAGTTCAGGGGTGAAAACAGTGCGAGTTCAGGAGAAATAAAGGCGAGAGTTCAGGAGATAAAACAACGAGAGTTCAGGGGATAAAACAACGAGAGTTCAGGGGAGAAAAAGGCAAGTGCTCAGGGGAGGAAACAGCAAGAGTTCAGGGGTGAAAACACGGCGGGTTCAGGAGAAAAAAAGGCGAGAGCTCAGGGAATAAAACAACGAGAGTTCAGGGAATAAAACAACGTGAGTTCATGGGAAACTACAGCGAGTTTTCAGTGGATAAAACAGTGGGATTTCAGGAGATCAAACATTTAGAGTTCAGGAGATAAAACAGTAAGAGTCCAGATGATAAATCGGAGGGAGTTCAGGAGATAAAACAGCGAGAGTTCATGGGATAAAACAACGACAATCCAGGTTATAAAACAGCGAGTTTTCAGTGGATAAAACAGTGGGATTTCAGGAGATCAAACATTTACAGTTCAGGAGATAAAACAGGAAGAGTCCAGATGATAAATCGGAGGGAGTTCAGGAGATAAAACAGCGAGAGTTCATGGGATAAAACAACGACAATCCAGGTTATAAAACAGCGAGATTTCAGGGGATAAAACAGCAAGAGGTCAGGAGATAAAACACTGACAGTTCGGGAGATCAAACAGTGAGGGTTCAGGAGATAAAATAGTCAGAGTTCTGGAGATAAAGCAGTGAGTGTCCAGGAGATAAAACAGTGAGAGTTCAGGAGGTAAAACAGCGAGTGTTCAGGGGATAAAACAGCGAGAGTTCAGTGAATAGAACACCGAGAGTTCAGGGGATAAAACACCAAGTGTTAAGGGGATAAAACAGGAAGAGTTCCGGGGATAAAACAACGACTGTTCAGGAGATCTAACAGCAATCATTCAGGAGATAAAACAGCGACAGTTCAGGAGATACATCAGTGAGAGTTCAGGAGATAAAACAACGAAAGTTCAGATGATCAACCGGAGGGAGTTCAGGAGATAAAACAGCGAGATTTCAGGGGATAAAACAGCGAGTGTTCAGGGAATAAAACAGCGAGAGTTCAGGAGCTAAAACCGCAAGAGTTCAGGAGATAAAACAGCAAGTGTTTGGAAATAAAACAGCAAGAGTTCAGGGAAGAAAACACTTGGAGTTCAGGGGATAAAACAAGGAGAATTGAGGCGATAAATCAACGTGAATTCATGGGAAACTAAATCGAGGTTTCAGTGGATAAAACATTGGGATTTTGGGAGATCAATCCGTCAGAGTTCAGGAGATTGAACAGTGAGATTTCAGGAGATAACACAGCGAGAGTTCACGGGATAGACTTACGAGATTTCAGGTGATACAACAGCGAGATTTAAGAGGATAAAACAGCAGGAGTTCAGGAGATAAAGCACTGACAGTTCAGGAGATCAAACAGTGAGTGTTCAGGAGATCAAACAGCAAGCGTTCAGGAGACAAAACAGTGAGAGTTCAGGAGATAAAATAGTGAAATTTCTGGAGATAAAGCATTGAGAGACCAGGAGATAAATCAGTGAGAATTCAGGAGGTAAAACAGCGAGCGTTCAGGGGATACAACAGCAAGCGTTCAGGGATAAAACAGCATGAGTTCACAGGATAGAACAGCGAGAGTGCAGGGGATAAAACAGCAAGTGTTTAGGGGATAAAGGAGAAAGAATGCAGGGAATAAAACAGCGACTGCTCATCAGACAAAAACACTCATAGTTCCAGAGATAAAACAGCGAGATTTCAGGGGATGAAACAGCGAGAGTTCAGGGGGATAAAACAGCGAGAGTTCAGGAGAAAATACAGTTGAAGTTCAGGAGGAAAAACAGTAAGACTTCTTCAGATAAAACAGCGAATGTTCAGGGGATAAAACAGCGAGATTTCAGGAGATAAAAAAGCAAGTGCTCAGGAGATAAAACAGCAAGAGTTCAGGGGTGAAAACAATGCGAGTTCAGGAGAAAAAAAGGCGAGCATTCAGGGGATAAAACAACGAGAGTTCAGGGGATAAAACAACGAGAGTTCAGGGGAGAAAACAGCAAGAGTTCTTGGGAGAAAACAGGGAGAGTTCAAGGGAGAAAACTGCAAGAGTTCAGGTGATAAAACAGCAAGTGTTCAGGGAATAAAACAGCGAGAGTTCAGGAGCTAAAACAGCAAGAGTTCAGGAGATAAAACAGCAAGTGGTCGGAAATAAAACAGCAAGAGTTCAGGGAAAAAAACATTTGGAGTTCAGGGGATAAAACAGCGAGTGTGCAGGGGATAAAACAGCGAGTGTTCAGGAAATAAAAAATCGAGAGTTCACGGGAGAGAACAGCGAGAGCTCAGGGGAGAAAACAGTGGGAGTAAGGGAGATAAAACAGCGAGAGTGCAGGAGATAAACCTACAAGCGTACGGAAAATAAAATTTCACGAGATGAAGCAACGAGTGTTCAGGTGATAAAACAGCAAGAGTTCACAGGATAGAACAGCGAGAGCTCGGGAGAGAAAACAGAGTGAGTTCAGGAGAAAAAACAGCAAGAGTTCACAGGATAGAACAACGAGAGTTCAGGGGATAAAACAGCATGTGTTCAGGGGATAAAACAGAAAGAGTTCAGGGGATAAAACAGTGATAGTTCAGGAGATCAAACTGCAAGCATTCAGGAGATAAAACAGCGAGAGTTCAGGAGATAAAACAGCGAGCATTCAGGGATTAAAACAGCGAGCGTTTAGGGGACAAAACAGCAAGCATTCTGGAAATAAAAAAGGCGAGAGTTCACGGGATAGAACAGCGAGCGTTCAGGAGTTAAAAAAGCAAGTGCTCAGGGGATAAAACAGCAAGAGTTCACGGGTGAAAACAGTGCGAGTTCAGGAGGAAAAAAAGGCTAGAGTTCAGGGGATAAAACAACGAGAGTTCACGGGATAAAACAACTAGAGTTCAGGGGAGAAAACAGCAAGAGTTCAGGGGAGAAAATAGGGAGAGTTCAAGGGAGAAAACAGCGAGAATTCAGGCGAAAAAACAACGTCAGTTCATGGGAAACTAAAGGCAGTTTTCAGTGGATGAAACAGTGGGATTTCAGGAGATCAAACAGTTAGAGTTCAGGAGATAATACAGTTGGAGTTCAAGAGCTAAAACGGTGAGTATTCAGGAGATAAAACAGCGAGAGTTCAAGGGATAGAACAACGAGAGTTCAGGAGACAAAACAGCGAGAGTTCTGGAGATCAAACAAGAAGACTTCCGGAGACAAAACGTTGAGAGTTCAGGAAGTAAAATAGTGAAAGTTCTGGAGATAAAGCAGTGAGAGTCCAGGAGACAAAACAGTGAGAGTTCAGGAGGTAAAACAGCGACCGTTCAGGGGATAAAATAGCGAGTGTTCAGGGGATAAAACACAATGAGTTCACGGGATAGAACAACGAGAGTTCAGGGGATAAAACAGCAAGTGTTTAGGGGATAAAGGGGAAAGAATACAGGGAATAAATCAGCGACTGCTCAGCAGACAAAAACACTCAGAGTTCCGGAGATAAAACAGCGAGAGTTCAGGGGACAAAACACAGAAGGTATTGGAGATAAAACAGCGAGATTTCTGGGAATAAAACAGCGAGAGTTCAGGAGGATAAAACAGCGAGAGTTCAGGAGATAATACAGTTGGAGTTCAGGAGATAATACAGTTGGAGTTCAGGAGAAAAAACAGTGAGACTTCTTCGGATAAAACAGCGAATGTTCAGGGGATAAAACAGTTAGCGTGCAGGGGATAAAACAGCGAGAGTTCAGGAAATAAAAAAGAAAGTGCTCAGGAGATAAAACAGCAAGAGGTCAGGGGTGAAAACCACGGGAGTTCAGGAGAAAAAAAGGCAAAAGTACAGGGGATGAAACAACGGGAGTTCAGGGGATAAAACAACGAGAGTTCAGGGGAGAAAACAACAAGAGTTCAGGTGATAAAACAGCAAGTGTTCAGGGAATAAAACAGCGAGAGTTCAGGAGCTAAAACATCAAGAGTTCAGGAGATAAAACAGCAAGTGGTCAGAAATAAAACAGCAAGAGTTCAGGGAAGAAAACACTTGGAGTTCAGGGGATAAAACAGCGAGCGTGCAGGTGATAAAACAGCGAATGTTCAGGAAATAAAAAAGCGAGAGTTCACAGGATAGAACAACAAGAGTTCAGGGGATAAAACAGCATGTGTTCACGGGATAAAACAGAAAGAGTTCAGGGGATAAAACAGTGACAGTTCAGGAGATCAAACAGCAAGCGTTCAGGAGATAAAACAGCAAGAGTTCAGGGGATAAAACAAAAAGAGTTCAGGAGATAATACAGTTGGAGTTCAGGAGAAAAAACAGTGAGACTTCTTCGGGTAAAACAGTGAATGTTCAGGGGATAACACAGTGAGCATGCAGGGGATAAAACAGCAAGAGGTCAGGGGTGAAAACCATGGGAGTTTAGGAGAAAAAAAGGCGAAAGTACAGGGGATAAAACAACGAGAGTTCAGGGGATAAAACAACGAGAGTTCAGGGGAGAAGACACTTGGAGTTCAGGGGTTAAAACAGCGAGCGTGCAGGTGATAAAACAGCGAGTGTTCAGGAAATAAAAAAGCGAGAGCTCACGGGATAGAACAGCGAGAGCTCGGGGGAGAAAACAGAGTGAGTTCAGGAGAAAAAACAGCGAGAGTTCACAGGATAGAACAACGAGAGTTCAGGGGATAAAACAGCATGTGTTCAGGGGATAAAACAGAAAGAGTTCATGGGATAAAACAGTGACAGTTCAGGAGATCAAACAGCAAGCGTTCAGGAGGTAAAACAGCAAGAGTTCTGGAGATAAAACAGCGAGCGTTCAGGGATTAAAACAGCGAGCGTTCACGGGACAAAACAGCGAGTGTTCAGGAAATAAAAAAGCGGGAGTTCACGGGATAGAATAGCAAGAGCGTTCAGGAGGTAAAAATGCAAGTGCTCATGGGATAAAACAGCAAGAGTTCAGGGGTGAAAACAGTGCGAGTTCATGAGAAAAATAAACGGGAGCTCTCCGGATAAAACAACGAGATTTCACGGGATAAAGCAACGAGATTTCAGGGGAGAAAACAGCATTGGTTCATGGGAGGAAACGGCAACTGCTCAGGGGATAAAACAGCAAGAGTTCAGCGGTGAAAACAGTGCGAGTTCAGGAGAAAAAAGGGCGAGAGTTCAGCGGATAAAACAACAAGAGTTCAGGGGATAAAACAACGAGAGTTCAGGGGAGAAAACAGCAAGAGTTCAGGAGATAAAACAGCAAGTAATCGGAAATAAAACAGCAAGAGATCAGGGAAGAAGGCACTTGGAGTTCAGGAGATAAAACAACCAGAATTCAGGTGAAAAAACAACGTGAGTTCATGGGAAACTAAAGGGAGTTTTCAGTGGATGAAACAGTGGGATTTCAGGAGATCAAACAGTTAAAGTTCAGGAGATAATACAGTTGGAGATCAGGAGCTAAAACAGTGAGAGTTCGGCAGATAAAACAACGTGAGGGCAGGAGATAAACCTACGAGCGTACCGAAGATAAAACACCGACATTTCAGGATATGAAGCAGCGAGTGTTCAGGTGATAAAACAACGAGAGTTCACGGGATAAACGAGAATTCAGGGGATAAAACAGCAAGTGTTCCGGGGATAAAACAGAAAGAGTTCAGGGGATAAAACAGCGAGGTTTCAGGAGCTAAAACAGCAAAGGTTCAGGAGATTAAACAGCAAGTGTTTGGAAATAAAACATCAAGAGTTTAGGGAAGAAAACATTTGGAGTTCAGGAGATAAATCAGCGAGCGTGCAGGGGATAAAACAGTGAGTATTCAGGAAATAAAAAGTGAGAGTTCATGGGATAGAACAGTGCGAGTTCAGGATATCAAAAAGCAAGTGCTCAGGGGATAGAACAGCAAGAGTTCAGGAGGGAAAACAGTGCAAGCTCAGGAGAAATAAAGGCGAGAGTTCAGGAAATAAAACAACGAGAGTTCAGGGGATAAAACAACGAGAGCTCAGGGGAGAAAAAAAACAAGCGTTCAGGGGAGGAAACAGCAAGTGCTCAGGGGATAAAACAGCAGAGGTTCAGGGGTGAAAACAGTGCGAGTTCAGCAGAAAAAATGGCAAAAGGTCAGGGAATAAAATAACGAGAGTTCAGGGGATAAAATAACGAGAGTTCAGGCGATCAAACAACTGAGCTCATGGGAAACTACGGAGAGTTTTCAGTGGATAAAACAGTGGGATTTCAGGAGATCAAACAGTGAGAGTTCAGGAGATCAAACAACAAGCGTTCAGGAGAAAAACCATTTAGAGTTCAGGAGCTAAAACAATGAGAGTTCAGGAGATAAAACAGCGAGAGTTCATGGGATAAAAGAACGAGATTTCAGGTGCTAAGACAACGTGAGTCCAGAGGAAACTACAGCAAGTTTTCGCTGGATAAAACAGTGGGATTTCACGAGATCAAACATTTAGAGTTCAGGAGATAAAACATTGAGAGTTCAGGAGGTAATACAGTTGGAGTTCAGGGGCTAAAACGCTGAGAGTTCAGGAGATAAAACAGCGAGATTTCATGGGATAAAACAACGAGAGTTCAGGTGATAAAACAGCGAGATTTTAGGGTTTAAAACAGCAAAAGATCAGGAGATAAAACACTGACAGTTCGGGAGATCAAACAGTGAGAGTTCAGGAGATCAAACAACAAGCGTTCAGGAGAAATAACAGTGAGAGTTCAGGAGATAAAATAGTGAGAGTTCTGGAGTTAAAGCAGTGCACATTCAGGAGATAAAACAGTGAGATTTCAGGAGCTAAAACAGCGAGTGTTCAAGGGATAAAACAGCGAGCGTTGTGCGGATAAAACAACGAGTGTTCAGGGCATAAAACAGCGAGAGTTCAGGGGAAAAAACCGAAAGCGTTCAGGGGATAAAACAGTGAGAGTTCAGGAGATCAAACAACAAGCGTTCAGGAGAAAAAGCAGTGAGAGTTCAGGAGATAAAATAGTGAGAGTTCTGGAAATAAAGCAGTGAGCATCCAGGAGATAAAACTATGAGAGCTCATGAGGTAAAACAGCGAGTGTTCAGGGGATAAAACAGCGAGTGTTCTGGGGATAAAACAACGAGAGTTCAGGGGATAGAACAGTGAGAGTTCAGGGGATAAAACAGAAAGTGTTCAGGGGATAAAACAGCGACAGTTCAGGAGATCAAACAGCAATCATTCCTGAAATAAAACAGTGCGAGTTCAGGAGATAAAACAGCGAGAGTTCAGATGATAAAACAACATGAGTTCAGGGGATAAAACAGCGAGTGTTCAGGGTATTAAACAATGAGAGTTCAGGAGCCAAAACAGCGAGAATTCAGGAGATAAAACAGCGAGAGTTCAGATGATAAAACAACATGAGTTCAGGGGATAAAACAGCGAGTGTTCAGGGTATTAAACAATGAGAGTTCAGGAGCCAAAACAGCGAGAATTCAGGAGATAAAACAGCACGTGGTCAGAAATAAAACAGCAAGAGTTCAGGGAAGAAAACACATGGTGTTCAGGGGATAAAACAGCGAGTGTTCAGGAAATAAAAAAGCGAGAGTGCGCGGGATAGAACAGTGAAAGATCGGGAGATCAAAAAGCAATTGCTCAGGGAATAAAACAGCAAGAGTGCAGGGGTGAAAACAGTACGAGTTCAGAGAAATAAGGCGAGAGTTAACGGGATAAAACAATGAGATTTCAGCGGATAAAACAATGAGAGTTCAGGGGAGAAAACAGCAAGCGTTCAGGGGATGAAACAGCAAGTGCTCAGGGGATAAAAAAGGGAGAGTTCAACGGAGAAAACAGCAAGAGTTCAGGTGAGAAAACAGGGAGAGTTAAAGGCAGAAATCATCAAGAGTTCAGGTGATACAACAGCGATTGTTCAGGGAATAAAACAGCGAGAGTTCAGGAGATAAAACAGCAAGAGTTCCGGAAATAAAACAGCAATTGGTCGGAAATAAAATAGCAAGAGTTCACAGAGGAACACAGTAGGAGTACAGAGGATAAAACAACGAGAGTTCACGGGATAGAACAACGTGAGTTCAGGGGATAAAACAACGAGTTTTCAGAGGATAAAACAGGAAGAATTCAGGATATAAAACACTGAGAGTTCAGGAGATCAAACAGTGAAATTTCAGGATATCAAACAGCAAGCGTTCAGGGGATAAAATAGTGAGAGTTCAGGAGGTTAATCAGAGATTTCAGGAAATAAAACACTTAGAGTTCAGGAGATAAAACAGTGAGAGTTCAGGAGATAATACAGTTGGAGTTCAGGAGCTAAAACAATGAGAGTTCAGGAGAAAAAACAGCCAGAGTTCATGGGATAAAACAATGAGATTTCAGGCGATAAAACAGCGTGAGTCCAAAGGAAACTACAGCAAGTTTTCACTGGATAAAACAGTGGGATTTCAGGAGATCAAACATGTAGAGTTCTGCACATAAAATAGTGCGAGTTCAGGAGATAATACAGTTGGAGTTCAGGAGCTAAAACGGTGAGAGTTCTGGAGATAAAACAGCGTGATTTCATGGGATAAAACAACGAGAGTTCAGGTGATAAAACAGCAAGATTTTAGGGCTTAAAGCAGCAAGAGGTCAGGAGATAAAACACTGACACTTTGGGAAATCAAACAGTGAGAGTTCAGGCGATCAAACAACAAAGGTTCAGGAGAAAAAACACTGAGAGTTCAGGAGATAAAATAGTGAGAGTTCTGGAGATAAAGCAGTGAGCGTCCAGGAGATAAAACAGTGAGTTCAGGAGGTAAAACAGCGAGTGTTCAGGGGATAAAACAACGAGAGTTCAGGGGAGAAAACAGCCAGTGTTCAGGGGATGAAACAGCAAGTGCTCAGGGGATAAAACAGCGAGAGTTCAGCAGCTAAAACAGCAAGAGTTCAAGTGATAAAACAGCAATGGGTCGGAAATAAAATAGCAAGAGTTCACGGAAGAACACATTAGGAGTACAGAGGATAAAACAACGAGAGTTCATGGGATAGAACAACGAGAGTTCAGGGGAGAAAACAACGAGTTTTCAGAGGATAAAACAGGAAGAATTCAGGATATAAAACACTGAGAGTTCAGGAGATCAAACAGTGAAATTTCAGGAAATCAAACAGCAAGCGTTCAAGAGATAAAATAGTGAGATTTCAGGAGGTAAATCAGTGAGAGTTCAGATGATAAAACAGAGGGATTTCAGGAGATAAAACAGAGAGAGTTCAGGGGATAAAACAGCGAGTGTTCAGGGAATAAAACAGCGAGGGTTCAGGAGCTAAAACAGCAAAAGTTCAGGAGATAAAACAGCAAGTGGTCGGAAATAAAACAGCAAGAGTTCCGGGAAGAAAACATCTGGAGTTCAGGGGATAAAACAGTGAGTGGGCAGGGGATAAAACAGCGAGAGTTCAGGAGATAAAAAAAGCAAGGGCTCAGGGGATAAAACAACAAGAGTTTAGGGGTGAAAACAGTGCAAGTTCAGGAGAAAAAAGGGCAAGAGTTCAGGGGATAAAACAACGGGAGTTCAGGGAAAAAAGGCAAGCGTTCAGGGGCAGAAACAGCAAGTGCTCAGGGGCTAAAACAGCAGAGGGGCAGGGGTGAAAACAGGGCGAGTTCAGGAGAAAAACTGGCAAACGTTCAGGGAATAAAACAACGAGAGTTCAGGGGATAAAATAACGAGAGTTCAGGCGATCAAACAACGTGAGCTCATGGGAAACTACAGCGTTTTCAGAGGATAAAACAGTGAGATTTCAGGAGATCAAACATTGAGAGTTCAGGAGATCAAACAACAAGCGTTCAGGAGAAAAAAACACTTAGAGTTCAGGAGAGCTAACAGTGACGGTTCAGGAGATAATACAGTTGGAGTTCAGGAGCTAAAACAATGAGAGTTCAGGAGATAAAGCAGCGAGAGTTCATGGGATAAAAGAATGAGATTTCAGGCGCTAAAACAACGTGAGTCCAAAGGAAACTGCAGCAAGTTTTCATTGGATATACAATGGGATTTCAGGAGATCAAATATTTAGAGTTCAGGAGATAAAACAGTGAGAGTTCAGGAGATAATACAGTTGGACTTCAGGAGCTAAAACGGTAAGAGTTCAGGAGATAAAACAGCGAGATTTCATGGGATAAAACAACGAGAGTTCAGGTGATAAAACAGCGAGATTTTAGGGGTTAAAATAACAAGAGGTCAGGAGATAAAACACTGACAGTTCGTGAGATCAAACAGTGAGAGTTCTGGCGATCAAACAACAAGCGGTCAGGAGAACAAACACTGAGAGTTCAGGAGATAAACTAGTGAGAATTCTGGAGATAAAGCAGTGAGCGTCCAGGAGATAAAACAGTGAGTTCAGGAGGTAAAACAGCGCGTGTTCAGGGGATAAAACAACGAGAGTTCAGGGGATAGAACACCAAGAGTTCAGGGGATAAAATAGCAAGTGTTCAGGTGATAAAACAGAAAGAGTTCAGGGGATAAAAGAGGGACAGTTCAGGAGATCAAACAGCAATCATTCAGGAGATAGAACAGCGACAGTTCAGGAGATACATCAGTGAGAGTTCAGAAGATTAGACAGCGAGGGTTCAGGGAATAAAACAGCGAGTTTTCAGGGAATTAAACAGTGAGAGTTCAGGAGCCAAAACAGCAAGAGTTCAGGAGATAAAACAGCACGTGGTCAGAAATAAAACAGCAAGAGTTCAGGGAAGAAAACACTTGGAGTTCAGGGGATAAAACAGCGAGTGTTCAGGAAATAAAAAAACGAGAGTTCACGGGATAGAAGAGTGCGAGTTCAGGAGATCAAAAAACAATTGCTCAGGGCATAAAACAGCAAGAGTGCAGGGGTGAAAACAGTGCGAGTTCACAGAAAAAAAGGCGAGAGTTAAGGGGATAAAACAACAAGAGTTCAGGGGATAAAACAACGAGAGTTCAGGGGAGAAAACAGCAAGTGTTCAGGGGATGAAACAGAAAGTGCTCAGGGGATAAAACAGCGAGAGTTCAGGAGCTAAAACAGCAAGAATACAAGAGATAAAATAGCAATTCGTTGGAAATAAAATAGCAAGAGTTCACGGAAGAACACAATAGGAGTACAGAGGATAAAACAACGAGAGTTCACGGGATAGAACAACGAGAGTTCAGGGGATAAAATGACTTTTCAGAGGATAAAACAGGAAGAATTCAGGATATAAAGCACTGACATTTCAGGAGATCAAAGAGTGAAATTTCAGGAGATCAAACAGCAAGCGTTCAAGACATTAAATAGTGAGAGTTCAGGAGGTAAATCAGTGAGATTTCAGGAAATAAAACAGCGAGAGTTCAGATGACAAAACAGAGGGATTTCAGGAGATAAAACAGTGAGAGTTCAGGGGATAAAACAGCGAGTGTTCAGGGAATAAAACAGCGAGGTTTCAGGAGATAAAATAGCAAGTGGTCAGAAATTAAACAGCAAAAGTTCAGGGAAGAAAACATTTGGAGTTCAGGAGATAAAACAGTGAGTGTGCAGGGGATAAAACAGCGAGTGTTTAGGAAATAAACAAAGCGAGAGTTCACGGGATAGAACAGTGAGGAAACAGCAAGTGTGCAGGGGATAAAACAGCAGAGGTTCAGGGGTGAAAACAATGCGAGTTCAGCAGAAAAAATGGCAAAGGTTCAGAGAATAAAACAAGGAGAGTTCAGGGGATAAAATAACGAGAGTTCAGGTGATCAAACAACGTGAGCTCATGGGAAACTACAGAGAGTTTTCAGTGGATAAAACAGAGAGATTTCAGGAGATCAAACAGTGAGACTTCAGGAGATCAAACAACAAGCGTTCAGGAGAAAAAACACTTAGAGTTCAGGAGATAAAACAGTGAGATTTCGGGTTATAATACAGTTGGAGTTCAGGAGCTAAAACAATGAGATTTCAGGAGATACAACAGCGAGAGTTTATGGGATAAAACAACGAGATTTCAGGAGACCAAACACATGAGTCCAAAGGAAACTACAGCAAGTTTACACTGGATGAAACAGTGGGATTTCAGGAGATCAAACATTTAGAGTTCAGGAGATAAAACAGTGAGAGTTCAGGAAGTAATACAGTTGGACTTCAGGAACTAAAACGCTGAGAGTTCAGGTGATAAAACAGCGAGATTTCATGGGATAAAATAACGAGAGTTCAGGTGATAAAACAGCGAGATTTTAGGGGTTAAAATAGCAAGAGGTCAGGAGATAAAACACTGACAGTTCGGGAGATCAAACAGTGAGAGTTCAGGAGATCAAACAACAAGCGTTCAGGAGAAATAACAGTGAGAGTTCAGGAGATAAACGAGTGAGAGTTCTGGAGATAAAGCAGTGAGCGTCCAGCAGAAAAAGCAGTGAGAGTTCAGGAGGTAAAACAGCGATTGTTCCGGGGATAAAACAGCGAGCGTTGGGTGGATAAAAGCGCGAGTGCTCAGGGGATAAAACAGCAAGTGCTCAGGGGATAAAACAGGTAGAGTTCAACGGAGAAAACAGCAAGAGTTCAGGTGAGAAAATAGGGAGATTTCAAGGGAGAAACAATACAGAGTTCAGATGATATAACAGCGAGTTTTCAGGGAATAAAACAGCGAGAGTTCAGGAGCTAACACAGCAAGAGTTCAGGAGATAAAACAACAATTGGTCGGAAATAAAATAGCAAGAGTTCACGGAAGAACACAGTAGGAGCACAGAGGATAAAACAACGAGAGTTCAAGGGATAGAACAACGAGAGTTCAGGGGAGAAAACTACGAGTTTTCAGAGGATAAAACAGGAAGAATTCAGGATATAAAACACAGAGTTCAGGAGATCAAACTGTGAATTTTCAGGATATCAACCAGCAAGCGTTCAAGAGATAAAATAGTAAGAGCTCAGGAGGTAAATCAGTGAGATTTCAGGAAATAAAACAGCGAGAGTTCAGATGACAAAACAGAGGGATTTCAGGAGATAAAACAGTGAGAGTTCAGGCGATAAAACAGCGAGTGTTCAGGGAATAAAACAGCGAGGTTTCAGGAGATAAAATAGCAAGTGGTCAGAAATTAAACAGCAAAAGTTCAGGGAAGAAAACATTTGGAGTTCAGGGGATAAAACAGTGAGTGTGCAGGGGATAAAACAGCGAGTGTATAGGAAATAAACAAAGCGAGAGTTCACGGGATAGAACAGCGAGGAAACAGCAAGTGCGCAGGGGATAAAACAGCAGAGGTTCAGGGGTGAAAACAATGCGAGTTCAGCAGAAAAAATGGCAAAAGTTCAGGGAATAAAACAAGGAGAGTTCAGGGGATAAAATAACGAGAGTTCAGGTGATCAAACAACGTGAGCTCATGGGAAACTACAGAGAGTTTTCAGTGGATAAAACAGAGGGATTTCAGGAGATCAAACAGTGAGACTTCAGAAATTCAAACAACAAGTCTTCAGGAGAAAAAACATTTAGAGTTCAGGAGATAAAACAGTGAGATTTCGGGTTATAATACAGTTGGAGTTCAGGAGCTAAAACAATGAGATTTCAGGAGATACAACAGCGAGAGTTTATGGGATAAAACAACGAGATTTCAGGAGACCAAACACATGAGTCCAAAGGAAACTACAGCAAGTTTACACTGGATGAAACAGTGGGATTTCAGGAGATCAAACATTTAGAGTTCAGGAGATAAAACAGTGAGAGTTCAGGAGGTAATACAGTTGGACTTCAGGAGCTAAAACGCTGAGAGTTCAGGAGATAAAACAGCGAGATTTCATGGGATAAAATAACGAGAGTTCAGGTGATAAAACAGCGAGATTTTAGGGGTTAAAATAGCAAGAGGTCAGGAGAAAAAACACTGACAGTTCGGGAGATCAAACAGTGAGAGTTCAGGAGATCAAACAACAAGCGTTCAGGAGAACTAACAGTGAGAGTTCAGGAGATAAACGAGTGAGAGTTCTGGAGATAAAGCAGTGAGCGTCCAGCAGAAAAAACAGTGAGAGTTCAGGAGGTAAAACAGCGATTGTTCAGGGGATAAAACAGCGAGCGTTGTGCGGATAAAAGAGCGAGTGTTCAGGGGATAAAACAGCAAGTGCTCAGGGGATAAAACAGGTAGAGGTCAACGGAAAAAACAGCAAGAGTTCAGGTGAGAAAATAGGGAGATTTCAAGGGAGAAACAATACAGAGTTCAGATGATATAACAGCGAGTTTTCAGGGAATAAAACAGCGAGAGTTCAGAAGCTAACACAGCAAGAGTTCAGGAGATAAAACAACAATTGGTCGGAAATAAAATAGCAAGAGTTCACGGAAGAACACAGTAGGAGCACAGAGGATAAAACAACGAGAGTTCAAGGGATAGAACAACGAGAGTTCAGGGGAGAAAACAACGAGTTTTCAGAGGATAAAACAGGAAGAATTCAGGATATAAAACACAGAGTTCAGGAGATCAAACAGTGAATTTTCAGGATATCAACCAGCAAATGTTCAAGAGATAAAATAGTAAGAGTTCAGGAGGTAAATCAGTGAGATTTCAGGAAGTACAACAGCGAGAGTTCAGATGATAAAATAGAGGGATTTCAGGAGATAAAACAGCGAGAGTTCCGGGGATAAAACAGCGAATGTTCAGGGAATAAAGCAGCGAGCTTTCAGGAGCTAAAACAGCAAAAGTTCAGGAGATAAAACAGCAAGCGGTCGGAAATAAAGCTGCAAGAATTCAGGGAGGAAAACATTTGGAGTTCAGGGGATAAAACAGTGAGCGTGCAGGGGATAAAACAGCGAGTGTTTAGGAAATATAAAAAGCGAGAATTCATGGGATAGAACAGCGAGAGTTCAGGAGATAAAAAAGCAAGTGCTCAGGGGATAAAACAGCAAGAGTTTAGTGTTGAAAGCAGTGCGAGTTCAGTAGAAATAAAGGCGAGATTTCAGGGGATAAAACAACGGGAGTTCAGGGAAAAAAAAAAACAAGCGTTCAGGGGCGGAAACAGCAAGTGCGCAGGGGATAAAACAGCAGAGGTGCAGGGGTGAAAACAGTGCGAGTTCAGGAGAAAAAATGGCGAAAGTTCAGGGAGTAAAACAACGAGAGTTCAGGGGATAAAATAACGAGAGTTCAGGCGATCAAACAACGTGAGCTCATGGGAAACTGCAGCGAGTTTTCTGTGGATAAAACAGTGGGATTTCAGGAGATCAAACAGTGAGAGTTCAGGAGATCAAACAACAAGCGTTCAGGAGAAAAAAAACACTTCGAGTTTAGGAGATGAAACAATGAAAGTTCAGGAGATAATACAGCTGGAGTTCAGGAGCTAAAACAATGAGAGTTCAGGAGATCAAACATCGAGAGTTCATGGGATAAAAGAATGAGATTTCAGGCGATAAAACAACGTGAGTCCAAAGGAAACTGCAGCAAGTTTTCACTGGATAAAACAGTGGGATTTCAGGAGATCAAACATTTAGAGTTCAGGAGATAAAACAGTGAGAGTTCAGGAGATAATACAGTTGGAGTTCAGGAGCTAAAACGGTGAGAGTTCAGGAAATAAAACAGCGAGATTTCATGGGATAAAACAACGAGAGTTCAGGTGATAAAACAGCGGGATTTTAGGGCTTAAAATAACAAGAGGTCAGCAAATAAAACACTCACCGTTCGGGAGATCAAACAGTGAGAGTTCAGGAGATCAAACAACAAAAGTTCAGGTGAAGAAACAGTGAGAACTCAGGAGATAATATAGTGAGAGTTTTAGATATAAAGCAGTGAGCGTCCAGGAGATAAAACAGTGAGAGTTCAGGAGGTAAAACAGCGAGTGTTCAGGGGATAAAACAGCGAGTGTTCAGGGGATAAAACAGAAAGAGTTCATGGGATAAAACAGCGACAGTTCAGGAGATCAAACAGCAATGATTCTGGAGATAAAACAGCGACATTTCAGGAGATACATCAGTGAGAGTTCAGGAGATAAAACATGGGTAGTTCAGATGATAAAACAGATGGGGTTCAGGAGATAAAACAGCGATAGTTCTGGGGATAAAACAGCAAGTGTTCGGAAATAAAACAGCAAGAGTTCAGGGGAGAAAACATTTGGAGTTCAGGGGTTAAAATTCGAGAATTCAGGCGATAAAACAACGTGAATTCATGGGAAACTACATCGAGTTTTCAGTGGATAAAACAGTGCGAGTTCAGGAGATCAATCAGTTAGAGTTCAGGAGATAAAACAGTGACAGTTCAGGAGATAATACAGTTGGAGTTCAGGAGCTAAATCAGTGAGAGTTCAGCAGATAAAACAGCGAGAGTTCACGGGATAGAACATCGAGAGTTCAGGTGATAAAACGGTGAGATTTCAGAGGATAAAAGAGCAAGAGTTCAGGAGATAAGCACTCACAGTCCAGGAGATCAAACAGTGAGAGTTCAGGAGATCAAACAACAAGCGTTCAGGAGATTAAAAAGTGTGAGTTCAGGAGATAAAATATTGAAAATTCTGGAGATAAAGCAGTGAGAGTCCAGGAGATAAAACAGTGAGAGTGCAGGAGGAAAAACAGTGAGCGTTCGGGGGATAAAACAGCGAGATTTCAGGGGATAAAACAGCAAGCATTCAGGGGATAAAACAGCTTGAGTTCACGGGATAAAACAGCGAGATTTCAGGGGATAAAACAGCAAGAGTTCAGGAGGATAAAACAGCGAGAGTTCAGGGGTGAAAACCATGCGAGTACAGGAGAAAAAACAGCGAGAGTTCACAGGATAGAACAACGAGAGTTCAGGGGATAAAACAGCATGTGTTCAGGGGATAAAACAGAAAGAGTTCATGGGATAAAACAATGATAGTTCAGGAGATCAAACTGCAAGCGTTCAGGAGATAAAACAGCGAGAGTTCAGGAGATCAAACAACAAGCGTTCAGGAGATTAAAAAGTGTGAGTTCAGGAGATAAAATATTGAAAATTCTGGAGATAAAGCAGTGAGAGTCCAGGAGATAAAACAGTGAGAGTGCAGGAGGAAAAACAGTGAGCGTTCAGGGGATAAAACAGCGAGCATTCAGGGGAAAATACAGCATGAGTTCACGGGATAAAACAGCGAGATTTCAGGGGATAAAACAGCAAGAGTTCAGGAGGATAAAACAGCGAGAGTTCAGGGGTGAAAACCATGCGAGTACAGGAGAAAAAACAGCGAGAGTTCACAGGATAGAACAACGAGAGTTCAGGGGATAAAACAGCATGTGTTCAGGGGATAAAATAGAAAGAGTTCAGGGGATAAAACAGTGACAGTTCAGGAGATCAAACAGCAAGCGTTCAGGAGATAAAACAGCAAGAGTTCAGGAGATAAAACAGCGAGTGTTCAGGGATTAAAACAGCGAGCGTTCAGGGGACAAAACAGCGAGTGCTCACGAAATAAAAAAAGCGAGAGTTCACGGGATAGAACAGCGAGCGTTCAGAGGTAAAAAAGCAAGTGATCAGCGGATAAAACAGCAAGAGTTCATGGCTGAAAACAGTGCCAGTTCAGGAGAAAAAAAGGCAAGAGTTCAGGGGAGAAAACAACGAGAGTTCACGGGATAAAACAACGAGAGTTCAGAGGAGAAAACAGCAAGTGTTCAGGGGAAGGAAACAGCAAGTGCTTAGGGGATAAAACAGCAAGACTTCAGGGAAGAAGGCACTTGGAGTTCAGGAGATAAAACAACCAGACTTCAGGTGAAAAAACGTGAGTTCACGGGAAACTAAAGGGAGTTTTCGGTGGATGAAACAGTGCGATTTCAGGACATCAAACAGTTAAAGTTCAGGAGATAATACAGTTGGAGATCAGGAGCTAAAACAGTGAGAGTTCAGGAGATAAAACAACAAGAGTGCAGGAGATAAACCTACGAGCGTACGGAAGATAAAACACCGATATTTCAGGAGATGAAGCAGCGAGTGTTCAGGTGATAAAACAACGGGAGTTTAAGGGATAGAACGAGAAATCAGGGGATAAAACAGAAAGAGTCAGGGGATAAAACAGGGAGGTTTCAGGAGCTAAAACAGCAAAAGTTTACGAGATTAAACAGCAAGTGTTTGGAAATAAAACAGCAAGAGTTCAGGGAAGAAAACATTTGGACTTCAGGGGATAAATCAGCGAGCGTGCAGGGGATAAAACAGTGAGTATTCAGGAAATAAAAAAGTGAGAGCTCATGGGATAGAACAGCGAGAGTTCAGGAGATAAAAAAGCAAGTGCTCAGGGGATAAAACAGCAAGAGTTCAGGGGTGAAAACAGTGCGAGTTCAGGAGAAATAAAGGCGAGAGTTCAGGAGATAAAACAACGAGAGTTCAGCGGATAAAACAACGAGAGTTCAGAGGAGAAAAAGGCAAGTGTTCAGGGGAGGAAACAGCAAGAGTTCAGGGGTGAAAACACTGCGGGTTCAGGGGAAAAAAAGGCGAGAGTTCAGGGAATAAAACAACGAGAGTTCAGGGGATAAAACAACGTGAGTTCATGGGAAACTACAGCGAGTTTTCAGTGGATAAAACAGTGGGATTTCAGGAGATCAAACATTTAGAGTTCAGGAGATAAAACAGTAAGAGTCCAGATGATAAATCGGAGGGAGTTCAGGAGATAAAACAGCGAGAGTTCATGGGATAAAACAACGACAATCCAGGTTATAAAATAGCGAGATTTCAGGGGATAAAACAGCAAGAGGTCAGGAGATAAAACACTGACAGTTCGGGAGATCAAACAGTGAGGGTTCAGGAGATAAAATAGTCAGAGTTCTGGAGATAAAGCAGTGAGTGTCCAGGAGATAAAACAGTGAGAGTTCAGGAGGTAAAACAGCGAGTGTTCAGGAGATAAAACAGCGAGAGTTCAGGGAATAGAACACCGAGAGTTCAGGGGATAAAACACCAAGTGTTAAGGGGGTAAAACAGGAAGAGTTCCGGGGATAAAACAGGTAGAGTTCAACGGAGAAAACAGCAAGAGTTCAGGTGAGAAAATAGGGAGATTTCAAGGGAGAAACAATACAGAGTTCAGATGATATAACAGCGAGTTTTCAGGGAATAAAACAGCGAGAGTTCAGGAGCTAACACAGCAAGAGTTCAGGAGATAAAACAACAATTGGTCGGAAATAAAATAGCAAGAGTTCACGGAAGAACACAGTAGGAGCACAGAGGATAAAACAACGAGAGTTCAAGGGATAGAACAACGAGAGTTCAGGGGAGAAAACTACGAGTTTTCAGAGGATAAAACAGGAAGAATTCAGGATATAAAACACAGAGTTCAGGAGATCAAACTGTGAATTTTCAGGATATCAACCAGCAAGCGTTCAAGAGATAAAATAGTAAGAGCTCAGGAGGTAAATCAGTGAGATTTCAGGAAATAAAACAGCGAGAGTTCAGATGACAAAACAGAGGGATTTCAGGAGATAAAACAGTGAGAGTTCAGGCGATAAAACAGCGAGTGTTCAGGGAATAAAACAGCGAGGTTTCAGGAGATAAAATAGCAAGTGGTCAGAAATTAAACAGCAAAAGTTCAGGGAAGAAAACATTTGGAGTTCAGGGGATAAAACAGTGAGTGTGCAGGGGATAAAACAGCGAGTGTATAGGAAATAAACAAAGCGAGAGTTCACGGGATAGAACAGCGAGGAAACAGCAAGTGCGCAGGGGATAAAACAGCAGAGGTTCAGGGGTGAAAACAATGCGAGTTCAGCAGAAAAAATGGCAAAAGTTCAGGGAATAAAACAAGGAGAGTTCAGGGGATAAAATAACGAGAGTTCAGGTGATCAAACAACGTGAGCTCATGGGAAACTACAGAGAGTTTTCAGTGGATAAAACAGAGGGATTTCAGGAGATCAAACAGTGAGACTTCAGAAATTCAAACAACAAGTCTTCAGGAGAAAAAACATTTAGAGTTCAGGAGATAAAACAGTGAGATTTCGGGTTATAATACAGTTGGAGTTCAGGAGCTAAAACAATGAGATTTCAGGAGATACAACAGCGAGAGTTTATGGGATAAAACAACGAGATTTCAGGAGACCAAACACATGAGTCCAAAGGAAACTACAGCAAGTTTACACTGGATGAAACAGTGGGATTTCAGGAGATCAAACATTTAGAGTTCAGGAGATAAAACAGTGAGAGTTCAGGAGGTAATACAGTTGGACTTCAGGAGCTAAAACGCTGAGAGTTCAGGAGATAAAACAGCGAGATTTCATGGGATAAAATAACGAGAGTTCAGGTGATAAAACAGCGAGATTTTAGGGGTTAAAATAGCAAGAGGTCAGGAGAAAAAACACTGACAGTTCGGGAGATCAAACAGTGAGAGTTCAGGAGATCAAACAACAAGCGTTCAGGAGAACTAACAGTGAGAGTTCAGGAGATAAACGAGTGAGAGTTCTGGAGATAAAGCAGTGAGCGTCCAGCAGAAAAAACAGTGAGAGTTCAGGAGGTAAAACAGCGATTGTTCAGGGGATAAAACAGCGAGCGTTGTGCGGATAAAAGAGCGAGTGTTCAGGGGATAAAACAGCAAGTGCTCAGGGGATAAAACAGGTAGAGGTCAACGGAAAAAACAGCAAGAGTTCAGGTGAGAAAATAGGGAGATTTCAAGGGAGAAACAATACAGAGTTCAGATGATATAACAGCGAGTTTTCAGGGAATAAAACAGCGAGAGTTCAGGAGCTAACACAGCAAGAGTTCAGGAGATAAAACAACAATTGGTCGGAAATAAAATAGCAAGAGTTCACGGAAGAACACAGTAGGAGCACAGAGGATAAAACAACGAGAGTTCAAGGGATAGAACAACGAGAGTTCAGGGGAGAAAACAACGAGTTTTCAGAGGATAAAACAGGAAGAATTCAGGATATAAAACACAGAGTTCAGGAGATCAAACAGTGAATTTTCAGGATATCAACCAGCAAATGTTCAAGAGATAAAATAGTAAGAGTTCAGGAGGTAAATCAGTGAGATTTCAGGAAGTACAACAGCGAGAGTTCAGATGATAAAATAGAGGGATTTCAGGAGATAAAACAGCGAGAGTTCCGGGGATAAAACAGTGAATGTTCAGGGAATAAAGCAGCGAGCTTTCAGGAGCTAGAACAGCAAAAGTTCAGGAGATAAAACAGCAAGCGGTCGGAAATAAAGCTGCAAGAATTCAGGGAGGAAAACATTTGGAGTTCAGGGGATAAAACAGTGAGCGTGCAAGGGATAAAACAGCGAGTGTTTAGGAAATATAAAAAGCGAGAATTCATGGGATAGAACAGCGAGAGTTCAGGAGATAAAAAAGCAAGTGCTCAGGGGATAAAACAGCAAGAGTTTAGTGTTGAAAGCAGTGCGAGTTCAGTAGAAATAAAGGCGAGATTTCAGGGGATAAAACAACGGGAGTTCAGGGAAAAAAAAAAACAAGCGTTCAGGGGCGGAAACAGCAAGTGCGCAGGGGATAAAACAGCAGAGGTGCAGGGGTGAAAACAGTGCGAGTTCAGGAGAAAAAATGGCGAAAGTTCAGGGAGTAAAACAACGAGAGTTCAGGGGATAAAATAACGAGAGTTCAGGCGATCAAACAACGTGAGCTCATGGGAAACTGCAGCGAGTTTTCTGTGGATAAAACAGTGGGATTTCAGGAGATCAAACAGTGAGAGTTCAGGAGATCAAACAACAAGCGTTCAGGAGAAAAAAAACACTTCGAGTTTAGGAGATGAAACAATGAAAGTTCAGGAGATAATACAGCTGGAGTTCAGGAGCTAAAACAATGAGAGTTCAGGAGATCAAACATCGAGAGTTCATGGGATAAAAGAATGAGATTTCAGGCGATAAAACAACGTGAGTCCAAAGGAAACTGCAGCAAGTTTTCACTGGATAAAACAGTGGGATTTCAGGAGATCAAACATTTAGAGTTCAGGAGATAAAACAGTGAGAGTTCAGGAGATAATACAGTTGGAGTTCAGGAGCTAAAACGGTGAGAGTTCAGGAAATAAAACAGCGAGATTTCATGGGATAAAACAACGAGAGTTCAGGTGATAAAACAGCGGGATTTTAGGGCTTAAAATAACAAGAGGTCAGCAAATAAAACACTCACCGTTCGGGAGATCAAACAGTGAGAGTTCAGGAGATCAAACAACAAAAGTTCAGGTGAAGAAACAGTGAGAACTCAGGAGATAATATAGTGAGAGTTTTAGAGATAAAGCAGTGAGCGTCCAGGAGATAAAACAGTGAGAGTTCAGGAGGTAAAACAGCGAGTGTTCAGGGGATAAAACAGCGAGTGTTCAGGGGATAAAACAGAAAGAGTTCATGGATAAAACAGCGACAGCTCAGGAGATCAAACAGCAATGATTCTGGAGATAAAACAGCGACATTTCAGGAGATACATCAGTGAGAGTTCAGGAGATAAAACATGGGTAGTTCAGATGATAAAACAGATGGGGTTCAGGAGATAAAACAGCGATAGTTCTGGGGATAAAACAGCAAGTGTTCGGAAATAAAACAGCAAGAGTTCAGGGGAGAAAACATTTGGAGTTCAGGGGTTAAAATTCGAGAATTCAGGCGATAAAACAACGTGAATTCATGGGAAACTACATCGAGTTTTCAGTGGATAAAACAGTGCGAGTTCAGGAGATCAATCAGTTAGAGTTCAGGAGATAAAACAGTGACAGTTCAGGAGATAATACAGTTGGAGTTCAGGAGCTAAATCAGTGAGAGTTCAGCAGATAAAACAGCGAGAGTTCACGGGATAGAACATCGAGAGTTCAGGTGATAAAACGGTGAGATTTCAGAGGATAAAAGAGCAAGAGTTCAGGAGATAAGCACTGACAGTCCAGGAGATCAAACAGTGAGAGTTCAGGAGATCAAACAACAAGCGTTCAGGAGATTAAAAAGTGTGAGTTCAGGAGATAAAATATTGAAAATTCTGGAGATAAAGCAGTGAGAGTCCAGGAGATAAAACAGTGAGAGTGCAGGAGGAAAAACAGTGAGCGTTCAGGGGATAAAACAGCGAGATTTCAGGGGATAAAACAGCAAGCATTCAGGGGATAAAACAGCTTGAGTTCACGGGATAAAACAGCGAGATTTCAGGGGATAAAACAGCAAGAGTTCAGGAGGATAAAACAGCGAGAGTTCAGGGGTGAAAACCATGCGAGTACAGGAGAAAAAACAGCGAGAGTTCACAGGATAGAACAACGAGAGTTCAGGGGATAAAACAGCATGTGTTCAGGGGATAAAACAGAAAGAGTTCATGGGATAAAACAATGATAGTTCAGGAGATCAAACTGCAAGCGTTCAGGAGATAAAACAGCGAGAGTTCAGGAGATCAAACAACAAGCGTTCAGGAGATTAAAAAGTGTGAGTTCAGGAGATAAAATATTGAAAATTCTGGAGATAAAGCAGTGAGAGTCCAGGAGATAAAACAGTGAGAGTGCAGGAGGAAAAACAGTGAGCGTTCAGGGGATAAAACAGCGAGCATTCAGGGGAAAATACAGCATGAGTTCACGGGATAAAACAGCGAGATTTCAGGGGATAAAACAGCAAGAGTTCAGGAGGATAAAACAGCGAGAGTTCAGGGGTGAAAACCATGCGAGTACAGGAGAAAAAACAGCGAGAGTTCACAGGATAGAACAACGAGAGTTCAGGGGATAAAACAGCATGTGTTCAGGGGATAAAATAGAAAGAGTTCAGGGGATAAAACAGTGACAGTTCAGGAGATCAAACAGCAAGCGTTCAGGAGATAAAACAGCAAGAGTTCAGGAGATAAAACAGCGAGTGTTCAGGGATTAAAACAGCGAGCGTTCAGGGGACAAAACAGCGAGTGCTCACGAAATAAAAAAAGCGAGAGTTCACGGGATAGAACAGCGAGCGTTCAGAGGTAAAAAAGCAAGTGATCAGCGGATAAAACAGCAAGAGTTCATGGCTGAAAACAGTGCCAGTTCAGGAGAAAAAAAGGCAAGAGTTCAGGGGAGAAAACAACGAGAGTTCACGGATAAAACAACGAGAGTTCAGAGGAGAAAACAGCAAGTGTTCAGGGGAAGGAAACAGCAAGTGCTTAGGGGATAAAACAGCAAGACTTCAGGGAAGAAGGCACTTGGAGTTCAGGAGATAAAACAACCAGACTTCAGGTGAAAAAACGTGAGTTCACGGGAAACTAAAGGGAGTTTTCGGTGGATGAAACAGTGCGATTTCAGGACATCAAACAGTTAAAGTTCAGGAGATAATACAGTTGGAGATCAGGAGCTAAAACAGTGAGAGTTCAGGAGATAAAACAACAAGAGTGCAGGAGATAAACCTACGAGCGTACGGAAGATAAAACACCGATATTTCAGGAGATGAAGCAGCGAGTGTTCAGGTGATAAAACAACGAGAGTTTAAGGGATAGAACGAGAAATCAGGGGATAAAACAGAAAGAGTCAGGGGATAAAACAGGGAGGTTTCAGGAGCTAAAACAGCAAAAGTTTACGAGATTAAACAGCAAGGGTTTGGAAATAAAACAGCAAGAGTTCAGGGAAGAAAACATTTGGACTTCAGGGGATAAATCAGCGAGCGTGCAGGGGATAAAACAGTGACTATTCAGGAAATAAAAAAGTGAGAGCTCATGGGATAGAACAGCGAGAGTTCAGGAGATAAAAAAGCAAGTGCTCAGGGGATAAAACAGCAAGAGTTCAGGGGTGAAAACAGTGCGAGTTCAGGAGAAATAAAGGCGAGAGTTCAGGAGATAAAACAACGAGAGTTCAGCGGATAAAACAAC
>JANJGN010004522.1:0-32490 GCA_026770705.1 Isurus oxyrinchus | reverse complement strand
ACAATGTCCCTAAACCCCTCCCCCCAAACCCCCCCGAGACAATTTTCCCAAAACCCCTCAGAGACAATGTCCCCAAAACACCACCCGAAAACCCCCCCGAGACAATGTCCCCAAACCCCCACGAGACAATGTCCCCAAAACCCTCCCCTCAAAACCCCCCGAGACAATGTCCCCAAAACACCCACCCCAAAACACCCCCGAGACAATGTCCCCAAAACCCCCCCAAGACAAAGTCCACAAAACCCCCCCGAGGCAATGTCCCCAAAAGCCCCACCGAGACAATGTCCCCAAAACCACCCCCCAAAACCGACCTGAGACAATGTCCCCAAAACCCTCCCGAGACAATGTCCCCAAAACCCCCCCGAGACAATGTCTCCAAAAACCCCCCCCAAAAATCCCCCGAGACAATGTCCCCAAAACCCCCCCGAGACAATGTCCAAAAAAACCCTCCCAAGACAATGTCCCCAAAACCCCCAACCAAAACCCCCCCGAGACAATGTCCCCAAAATCCACCCGAGACAATGTCCACAAAAAGCCCCCCCAAAAATCCCCCGAGACAATGTCCCCAAAACCCCCCAGAGACAATGTCCCCAAAACACACCCCCAAAACCCCCCCGAGACAAAGTCCCCGAAAATGCACTGAGACAATGTCCCCAAAACCCCACCCCAAAACCCCCCCGAGTCAATGTTCCCAAAACCCCCCCGAGACAATGTCCCCAAAACCCCCCCCTGACAATGTCCCCAAAACCCCCCCCCAAAACCCCCCTGAGACAATGTCCCCAAAACCCCCCCGAGACAATGTCCCCAAAACCACCTCCCCAAAACCCCCCCGAGACAATGTCCCCAAAAACCCCCCGAGACAATGTCCCCAAAACCCCCGCCCGAACCCCCCCAGAGACAATGTCCCCAAAACCCCCCCGAGACAATGTCCCCAAAACCCCCCCGAGACAATGTCCCCAAAACGCCCCCACCAAAACCCCCCCGTGACAATGTCCCCAAAACCCCCCCGAGACAATGTCCCCAAAACCCCCCCGAGACAATGTCCCCAAACACCCCCCCAAACCCCCCCGAGGCAATGTCCCCAAAACCCCCCCGAGACAATGTCCCCAAAACCCCCCCCCAAAACCCCCCAGAGACAATGTCCCCAAAACCCCCCGGAGACAATGTCCCCAAAACCCCCCCCAAAACCCCCCCGAGACAATGTCCCCAAAACACCCCCGAGAAAATGTCCTCAAAAACGCCCGAGACAATGTCCGCAAAACCCCCCCCCACAAAAATCCCCCGAGACAATGTCCCGACAACCCCCCCGAGACAATGTCCCCAAAATCCCCCCGAGACAATGTCCCCAAAATCCCCCCCCAAAACCCACCCGAGAAAATGTCCCCAAAACCCCGCCCCAAAACCCCCCTGAGACAATGTCCCCAAAATCCCCCCTAGACAATGTCCCCAAAACCCCCCCGAGACAATGTCCCCAAAACCGGCCCCAAAACACACCTGAGACAATGTCCCCAAAACACCCCCGAGACTATGTCCCCAAAACCCCCCACCAAAACCCCCCCCGAGACAATGTCCTCAAAACCCCCACGAGACAATGTCCCCAAAACCCCCCCGAGACAATGTCCCCAAAAACCCCCCCCAAAACCCCCCCGAGACAATGTCCCCAAAACACCCCGAGACAATGTCCCCAAAACCCCCCCGAGATGATGTCCCCCAAAACACCCCCCCAAAACCCCCCCGAGACAATGTCCCCAAAACCCCCCGAGACAATGTCCCCAAAACCCCCCGAGACAATGTCCCCAAACCCCCACCGAGACAATGTCCCCAAAACCACCCCCCAAAACCGCCCTGAGACAATGTCCCCAAAACACCCCCGAGACAATGTCCCCAAAACACCCCACCAAAACCCCCCCGAGACAATGTTTCCAATACCCCCCCGAGACAATGTCCCCAAAATTCCCCCAAGACAATGTCCCCAAAACCCCCCCCAAAACCCACCCGAGACAATGTCCCCAAAACCCCACCGAGACAATGTCCCTAAAACCCCCCCGAGACAATGTCCCCAAAACAACCCCACCAAAACCCACCCGAGACAATGTCCCCAAAACCCCGCCCCCAAAACCCGCCCGAGACAAAGTCCCCAAAACCCCCCCCGAGACAATGTCCCCAAAATCGCCCCGAGACAATGTCCCTAAACCCCTCCCCCCAAACCCCCCCGAGACAATTTTCCCAAAACCCCTCAGAGACAATGTCCCCAAAACACCACCCGAAAACCCCCCCGAGACAATGTCCCCAAACCCCCACGAGACAATGTCCCCAAAACCCTCCCCTCAAAACCCCCCGAGACAATGTCCCCAAAACACCCACCCAAAACACCCCCGAGACAATGTCCCCAAAACCCCCCCAAGACAAAGTCCACAAAACCCCCCCGAGGCAATGTCCCCAAAAGCCCCACCGAGACAATGTCCCCAAAACCACCCCCCAAAACCGCCCTGAGACAATGTCCCCAAAACCCTCCCGAGACAATGTCCCCAAAACCCCCCCGAGACAATGTCTCCAAAAACCCCCCCCAAAAATCCCCCGAGACAATGTCCCCAAAACCCCCCCGAGACAATGTCCAAAAAACCCTCCCAAGACAATGTCCCCAAAACCCCCAACCAAAACCCCCCCGAGACAATGTCCCCAAAATCCACCCGAGACAATGTCCACAAAAAGCCCCCCCAAAAATCCCCCGAGACAATGTCCCCAAAACCCCCCAGAGACAATGTCCCCAAAACACACCCCCAAAACCCCCCCGAGACAAAGTCCCCGAAAATGCACTGAGACAATGTCCCCAAAACCCCACCCCAAAACCCCCCCCGAGTCAATGTTCCCAAAACCCCCCCGAGACAATGTCCCCAAAACCCCCCCCTGACAATGTCCCCAAAACCCCCCCCAAAACCCCCCTGAGACAATGTCCCCAAAACCCCCCCGAGACAATGTCCCCAAAACCACCTCCCCAAAACCCCCCCGAGACAATGTCCCCAAAAACCCCCCGAGACAATGTCCCCAAAACCCCCGCCCGAACCCCCCCAGAGACAATGTCCCCAAAACCCCCCCGAGACAATGTCCCCAAAACCCCCCCGAGACAATGTCCCCAAAACGCCCCCACCAAAACCCCCCCGTGACAATGTCCCCAAAACCCCCCCGAGACAATGTCCCCAAAACCCCCCCGAGACAATGTCCCCAAACACCCCCCCAAACCCCCCCGAGGCAATGTCCCCAAAACCCCCCCGAGACAATGTCCCCAAAACCCCCCCCCAAAACCCCCCAGAGACAATGTCCCCAAAACCCCCCGGAGACAATGTCCCCAAAACCCCCCCCAAAACCCCCCCGAGACAATGTCCCCAAAACACCCCCGAGAAAATGTCCTCAAAAAACGCCCGAGACAATGTCCGCAAAACCCCCCCCCACAAAAATCCCCCGAGACAATGTCCCGACAACCCCCCCGAGACAATGTCCCCAAAATCCCCCCGAGACAATGTCCCCAAAATCCCCCCCCAAAACCCACCCGAGACAATGTCCCCAAAACCCCCCCGAGGCAATGTCCCCAAAACCCCCCCGAGACAATGTCCCCAAAACCCCCCCACCAAAACCCACCCAAGACAATGTCCCCAGAACCCCCCCGAGACAATGTCCCCAAAACCCCCCTGGCAAAACCCGCCCAAGACAATGTCCCCAAAACCCGCCGAGACAATGTCCCCAAAATCGCCCCGAGGCAATGTCCCCAAAACCACCCCCCAAACCCCACGGAGACAATATTCCCAATACCCCCCCGAGACAATGTCCCCAAAACACCCCCCGAAACACCCCCGAGAAAATGTCCCCAAAACCCCGCCCCAAAACCCCCCTGAGACAATGTCCCCAAAATCCCCCCTAGACAATGTCCCCAAAACCCCCCCGAGACAATGTCCCCAAAACCGGCCCCAAAACACCCCTGAGACAATGTCCCCAAAACACCCCCGAGACTATATCCCCAAAACCCCCCACCAAAACAGCCCCCGAGACAATGTCCTCAAAACCCCCACGAGACAATGTCCCCAAAACCCCCCCGAGACAATGTCCCCAAAAACCCCCCCCATAACCCCCCCGAGACAATGTCCCCAAAACACCCCGAGGCAATGTCCCCAAAACCCCCCCGAGATGATGTCCCCAAAACACCCCCCCAAAACCCCCCCGAGACAATGTCCCCAAAACCCCCCGAGACAATGTCCCCAAAACCACCCCCCAAACCCCACGGAGACAATATTCCCAATACCCCCCCGAGAAAATTTCCCCAAAACACCCCCCGAAACACCCCCGAGAAAATGTCCCCAAAACCCCGCCCCAAAATCCCCCTGAGACAATGTCCCCAAAATCACCCCTAGACAATGTCCCCTAAACCCCCCCGAGACAATGTCCCCAAAACCAGCCCCAAAACACCCCTGAGACAATGTCCCCAAAACACCCCCGAGACTATATCCCCAAAACCCCCCACCAAAACCCCCCCGAGACATTGTCCTCAAAACCCCCACGAGACAATGTCCCCAAAACCCCCCCGAGACAATGTCCCCAAAAACCCCCCCCAAAACCCCCCGAGACAATGTCCCCAAAACACCCCGAGACAATGTCCCCAAAACCCCCCCGAGATGATGTCCCCAAAACACCCCCCCAAAACCCCCCCGAGACAATGTCCCCAAAACCCCCCGAGACAATGTCCCCCAAAACCCCCCCGAGACAATGTCCCCAAAACCCCCCCATCAAAATACCCCCGAGACAATGTCCCCTAAACCCCCCGAGACAATTTCCCCAAAACCCCCCCGAGACAATATCCCCAAAACCCCCCCCCAAATACCCCCCGAGACAATGTCCCCAAAACTCCCCCCGAGACAATGTCCCCAAAACACCCCCGAGACAATGTCCCCAAAAACCCACCCCCAAAAGCACCCGAGACAATGTCCCCAAAACCCCTCCGAGACAATGTCCCCAAAACCCCCCCGAGACAATGTCCCCAAAACCCCCCTGGTAAAACCCGCCCGAGACAATGTCCCCAAAACCCGCCGAGACAATGTCCCCAAAATCGCCCCGAGGCAATGTCCCCAAAACCACCCCCCAAACCCCACGGAGACAATATTCCCAATACCCCCCCGAGACAATGTCCCCAAAACCCCCCCCGAAACACCCCCGAGAAAATGTCCCCAAAACCCCGCCCCAAAACCCCCCTGAGACAATGTCCCCAAAATCCCCCCTAGACAATGTCCCCAAAACCCCCCCGAGACAATGTCCCCAAAACCGGCCCCAAAACAAACCTGAGACAATGTCCCCAAAACACCCCCGAGACTATGTCCCCAAAACCCCCCACCAAAACCCCCCCCGAGACAATGTCCTCAAAACCCCCTCGAGACAATGTCCCCAAAACCCCCCCGAGACAATGTCCCCAAAAACCCCCCCCAAAACCCCCCCGAGACAATGTCCCCAAAACACCCCGAGAAAATGTCCCCAAAACCCCCCCGAGATGATGTCCCCAAAACACCCCCCCAAAACCCCCCCGAGACAATGTCCCCAAAACCCCCCGAGACAATGTCCCCAAAACCCCCCCGAGACAATGTCCCCAAACCCCCACCGAGACAATGTCCCCAAAACCACCCCCCAAAACCGCCCTGAGACAATGTCCCCAAAACACCCCCGAGACAATGTCCCCAAAACACCCCACCAAAACCCCCCCGAGACAATGTTTCCAATACCCCCCCGAGACAATGTCCCCAAAATCCCCCCAAGACAATGTCCCCAAAACCCCACCCAAAACCCACCCGAGACAATGTCCCCAAAACCCCACCGAGACAATGTCCCTAAAACCCCCCCGAGACAATGTCCCCAAAACAACCCCACCAAAACCCACCCGAGACAATGTCCCCAAAACCCCGCCCCCAAAACCCGCCCGAGACAAAGTCCCCAAAACCCCCCCGAGACAATGTCCCCAAAATCGCCCCGAGACAATGTCCCTAAACCCCTCCCCCCAAACCCCCCCTAGACAATTTTCCCAAAACCCCTCAGAGACAATGTCCCCAAAACACCCCCCGAAAACCCCCCCGAGACAATGTCCCCAAACCCCCCCGAGACAATGTCCCCAAAACCCTCCCCTCAAAACCCCCCGAGACAATGTCCCCAAAACCCCCGCGAGACAATGTCCCCAAAACCCACCCCCCAAAACACCCCCGAGACAATGTCCCCAAAACCACCCCGAGACAATGTCCCCAAAACTCCCCCCACCAACCCCCCCCTGAGACAATGTCCCCAAAACCCACCCGAGACAATGTCCCCAAAACCCCCACCACCAAAACCCCCCCAGACAATGTCCCCAAAACAACCCCCCAAAATCCCCCCGAGACAATGTCCCCAAAACCCTCCCGAGACAATGTCCCCAAAACCCCCCCGAGACAATGTCCCCAAAACACCCACCCAAAACACCCCCGAGACAATGTCCCCAAAACCCCCCCAAGACAAAGTCCACAAAACCCCCCCGAGACAATGTCCCCAAAAGCCCCACCGAGACAATGTCCCCAAAACCACCCCCCAAAACCGCCCTGAGACAATGTCCCCAAAACCCTCCCGAGACAATGTCCCCAAAACCCCCCGAGACAATGTCTCCAAAACCCCCCCCCCAAAAATCCCCCGAGACAATGTCCCCAAAACCCCCCCGAGACAATGTCCAAAAAACCCTCCCAAGACAATGTCCCCAAAACCCCCAACCAAAACCCCCGCGAGACAATGTCCCCAAAATCCACCCGAGACAATGTCCACAAAAAGCCCCCCCAAAAATCCCCCGAGACAATGTCCCCAAAACCCCCCAGAGACAATGTCCCCAAAACACACCCCCAAAACCCCCCCGAGACAAAGTCCCCGAAAATGCCCTGAGACAATGTCCCCAAAAACCCCACCCCAAAACCCCCCCGAGTCAATGTTCCCAAAACCCCCCCGAGACAATGTCCCCAAAACCCCCCCCTGACAATGTCCCCAAAACCCCCCCCCAAAACCCCCCTGAGACAATGTCCCCAAAACCCCCCCGAGACAATGTCCACGAAAACCACCTCCCCAAAACCCCCCCGAGACAATGTCCCCAAAAACCCCCCGAGACAATGTCCCCAAAACCCCCAACCGAACCCCCCCAGAGACAATGTCCCCAAAACACCCCCGAGACAATGTCCCCAAAACACCCCACCAAAACCCCCCCGAGACAATGTTTCCAATACCCCCCCGAGACAATGTCCCCAAAATTCCCCCAAGACAATGTCCCCAAAACCCCCCCCAAAACCCACCCGAGACAATGTCCCCAAAACCCCACCGAGACAATGTCCCTAAAACCCCCCCGAGACAATGTCCCCAAAACAACCCCACCAAAACCCACCCGAGACAATGTCCCCAAAACCCCGCCCCCAAAACCCGCCCGAGACAAAGTCCCCAAAACCCCCCCGAGACAATGTCCCCAAAATCGCCCCGAGACAATGTCCCTAAACCCCTCCCCCCAAACCCCCCCGAGACAATTTTCCCAAAACCCCTCAGAGACAATGTCCCCAAAACACCACCCGAAAACCCCCCCGAGACAATGTCCCCAAACCCCCACGAGACAATGTCCCCAAAACCCTCCCCTCAAAACCCCCCGAGACAATGTCCCCAAAACACCCACCCAAAACACCCCCGAGACAATGTCCCCAAAACCCCCCCAAGACAAAGTCCACAAAACCCCCCCGAGGCAATGTCCCCAAAAGCCCCACCGAGACAATGTCCCCAAAACCACCCCCCAAAACCGACCTGAGACAATGTCCCCAAAACCCTCCCGAGACAATGTCCCCAAAACCCCCCCGAGACAATGTCTCCAAAAACCCCCCCCAAAAATCCCCCGAGACAATGTCCCCAAAACCCCCCCGAGACAATGTCCAAAAAACCCTCCCAAGACAATGTCCCCAAAACCCCCAACCAAAACCCCCCCGAGACAATGTCCCCAAAATCCACCCGAGACAATGTCCACAAAAAGCCCCCCCAAAAATCCCCCGAGACAATGTCCCCAAAACCCCCCAGAGACAATGTCCCCAAAACACACCCCCAAAACCCCCCCGAGACAAAGTCCCCGAAAATGCACTGAGACAATGTCCCCAAAACCCCACCCCAAAACCCCCCGAGTCAATGTTCCCAAAACCCCCCCGAGACAATGTCCCCAAAACCCCCCCCTGACAATGTCCCCAAAACCCCCCCCCAAAACCCCCCTGAGACAATGTCCCCAAAACCCCCCCGAGACAATGTCCCCAAAACCACCTCCCCAAAACCCCCCCGAGACAATGTCCCCAAAAACCCCCCGAGACAATGTCCCCAAAACCCCCGCCCGAACCCCCCCAGAGACAATGTCCCCAAAACCCCCCCGAGACAATGTCCCCAAAACCCCCCCGAGACAATGTCCCCAAAACGCCCCCACCAAAACCCCCCCGTGACAATGTCCCCAAAACCCCCCCGAGACAATGTCCCCAAAACCCCCCCGAGACAATGTCCCCAAACACCCCCCCAAACCCCCCCGAGGCAATGTCCCCAAAACCCCCCCGAGACAATGTCCCCAAAACCCCCCCCCAAAACCCCCCAGAGACAATGTCCCCAAAACCCCCCGGAGACAATGTCCCCAAAACCCCCCCCAAAACCCCCCCGAGACAATGTCCCCAAAACACCCCCGAGAAAATGTCCTCAAAAACGCCCGAGACAATGTCCGCAAAACCCCCCCCCACAAAAATCCCCCGAGACAATGTCCCGACAACCCCCCCGAGACAATGTCCCCAAAATCCCCCCGAGACAATGTCCCCAAAATCCCCCCCCAAAACCCACCCGAGAAAATGTCCCCAAAACCCCGCCCCAAAACCCCCCTGAGACAATGTCCCCAAAATCCCCCCTAGACAATGTCCCCAAAACCCCCCCGAGACAATGTCCCCAAAACCGGCCCCAAAACACACCTGAGACAATGTCCCCAAAACACCCCCGAGACTATGTCCCCAAAACCCCCCACCAAAACCCCCCCCGAGACAATGTCCTCAAAACCCCCACGAGACAATGTCCCCAAAACCCCCCCGAGACAATGTCCCCAAAAACCCCCCCCAAAACCCCCCCGAGACAATGTCCCCAAAACACCCCGAGACAATGTCCCCAAAACCCCCCCGAGATGATGTCCCCAAAACACCCCCCCAAAACCCCCCCGAGACAATGTCCCCAAAACCCCCCGAGACAATGTCCCCAAAACCCCCCGAGACAATGTCCCCAAACCCCCACCGAGACAATGTCCCCAAAACCACCCCCCAAAACCGCCCTGAGACAATGTCCCCAAAACACCCCCGAGACAATGTCCCCAAAACACCCCACCAAAACCCCCCCGAGACAATGTTTCCAATACCCCCCCGAGACAATGTCCCCAAAATTCCCCCAAGACAATGTCCCCAAAACCCCCCCCAAAACCCACCCGAGACAATGTCCCCAAAACCCCACCGAGACAATGTCCCTAAAACCCCCCCGAGACAATGTCCCCAAAACAACCCCACCAAAACCCACCCGAGACAATGTCCCCAAAACCCCGCCCCCAAAACCCGCCCGAGACAAAGTCCCCAAAACCCCCCCGAGACAATGTCCCCAAAATCGCCCCGAGACAATGTCCCTAAACCCCTCCCCCCAAACCCCCCCGAGACAATTTTCCCAAAACCCCTCAGAGACAATGTCCCCAAAACACCACCCGAAAACCCCCCGAGACAATGTCCCCAAACCCCCACGAGACAATGTCCCCAAAACACCCACCCAAAACACCCCCGAGACAATGTCCCCAAAACCCCCCCAAGACAAAGTCCACAAAACCCCCCCGAGGCAATGTCCCCAAAAGCCCCACCGAGACAATGTCCCCAAAACCACCCCCCAAAACCGCCCTGAGACAATGTCCCCAAAACCCTCCCGAGACAATGTCCCCAAAACCCCCCCGAGACAATGTCTCCAAAAACCCCCCCCAAAAATCCCCCGAGACAATGTCCCCAAAACCCCCCCGAGACAATGTCCAAAAAACCCTCCCAAGACAATGTCCCCAAAACCCCCAACCAAAACCCCCCCGAGACAATGTCCCCAAAATCCACCCGAGACAATGTCCACAAAAAGCCCCCCCAAAAATCCCCCGAGACAATGTCCCCAAAAACCCCCCAGAGACAATGTCCCCAAAACACACCCCCAAAACCCCCCCGAGACAAAGTCCCCGAAAATGCACTGAGACAATGTCCCCAAAACCCCACCCCAAAACCCCCCCGAGTCAATGTTCCCAAAACCCCCCCGAGACAATGTCCCCAAAACCCCCCCCTGACAATGTCCCCAAAACCCCCCCCCAAAACCCCCCTGAGACAATGTCCCCAAAACCCCCCCGAGACAATGTCCCCAAAACCACCTCCCCAAAACCCCCCCCGAGACAATGTCCCCAAAAACCCCCCGAGACAATGTCCCCAAAACCCCCGCCCGAACCCCCCCAGAGACAATGTCCCCAAAAACCCCCCCGAGACAATGTCCCCAAAACCCCCCCGAGACAATGTCCCCAAAACGCCCCCACCAAAACCCCCCCGTGACAATGTCCCCAAAACCCCCCCGAGACAATGTCCCCAAAACCCCCCCCGAGACAATGTCCCCAAACACCCCCCCAAACCCCCCCGAGGCAATGTCCCCAAAACCCCCCCGAGACAATGTCCCCAAAACCCCCCCCCAAAACCCCCCAGAGACAATGTCCCCAAAACCCCCCGGAGACAATGTCCCCAAAACCCCCCCCAAAACCCCCCGAGACAATGTCCCCAAAACACCCCCGAGAAAATGTCCTCAAAAACGCCCGAGACAATGTCCGCAAAACCCCCCCCCCACAAAAATCCCCCGAGACAATGTCCCGACAACCCCCCCGAGACAATGTCCCCAAAATCCCCCCGAGACAATGTCCCCAAAATCCCCCCCCAAAACCCACCCGAGACAATGTCCCCAAAACCCCCCCGAGGCAATGTCCCCAAAACCCCCCCGAGACAATGTCCCCAAAACCCCCCCACCAAAACCCACCCAAGACAATGTCCCCAGAACCCCCCCGAGACAATGTCCCCAAAACCCCCCTGGCAAAACCCGCCCAAGACAATGTCCCCAAAACCCGCCGAGACAATGTCCCCAAAATCGCCCCGAGGCAATGTCCCCAAAACCACCCCCCAAACCCCACGGAGACAATATTCCCAATACCCCCCCGAGACAATGTCCCCAAAACACCCCCCGAAACACCCCCGAGAAAATGTCCCCAAAACCCCGCCCCAAAACCCCCCTGAGACAATGTCCCCAAAATCCCCCCTAGACAATGTCCCCAAAACACCCCCGAGACAATGTCCCCAAAACCGGCCCCAAAACACCCCTGAGACAATGTCCCCAAAACACCCCCGAGACTATATCCCCAAAACCCCCCACCAAAACAGCCCCCGAGACAATGTCCTCAAAACCCCCACGAGACAATGTCCCCAAAACCCCCCCGAGACAATGTCCCCAAAAACCCCCCCCATAACCCCCCCGAGACAATGTCCCCAAAACACCCCGAGGCAATGTCCCCAAAACCCCCCCGAGATGATGTCCCCAAAACACCCCCCCAAAACCCCCCCGAGACAATGTCCCCAAAACCCCCCGAGACAATGTCCCCAAAACCACCCCCCAAACCCCACGGAGACAATATTCCCAATACCCCCCCGAGAAAATTTCCCCAAAACACCCCCCGAAACACCCCCGAGAAAATGTCCCCAAAACCCCGCCCCAAAATCCCCCTGAGACAATGTCCCCAAAATCACCCCTAGACAATGTCCCCTAAACCCCCCCGAGACAATGTCCCCAAAACCAGCCCCAAAACACCCCTGAGACAATGTCCCCAAAACACCCCCGAGACTATATCCCCAAAACCCCCCACCAAAACCCCCCCGAGACATTGTCCTCAAAACCCCCACGAGACAATGTCCCCAAAACCCCCCCGAGACAATGTCCCCAAAAACCCCCCCCCAAAACCCCCCCGAGACAATGTCCCCAAAACACCCCGAGACAATGTCCCCAAAACCCCCCCGAGATGATGTCCCCAAAACACCCCCCCAAAACCCCCCCGAGACAATGTCCCCAAAACCCCCCGAGACAATGTCCCCAAAACCCCCCCGAGACAATGTCCCCAAAACCCCCCCATCAAAATACCCCTGAGACAATGTCCCCTAAACCCCCCGAGACAATTTCCCCAAAACCCCCCCCGAGACAATATCCCCAAAACCCCCCCCCAAATACCCCCCGAGACAATGTCCCCAAAACTCCCCCCGAGACAATGTCCCCAAAACACCCCCGAGACAATGTCCCCAAAAACCCACCCCCAAAAGCACCCGAGACAATGTCCCCAAAACCCCTCCGAGACAATGTCCCCAAAACCCCCCCGAGACAATGTCCCCAAAACCCCCCTGGTAAAACCCGCCCGAGACAATGTCCCCAAAACCCGCCGAGACAATGTCCCCAAAATCGCCCCGAGGCAATGTCCCCAAAACCACCCCCCAAACCCCACGGAGACAATATTCCCAATACCCCCCCGAGACAATGTCCCCAAAACCCCCCCCGAAACACCCCCGAGAAAATGTCCCCAAAACCCCGCCCCAAAACCCCCCTGAGACAATGTCCCCAAAATCCCCCCTAGACAATGTCCCCAAAACCCCCCCGAGACAATGTCCCCAAAACCGGCCCCAAAACAAACCTGAGACAATGTCCCCAAAACACCCCCGAGACTATGTCCCCAAAACCCCCCACCAAAACCCCCCCCGAGACAATGTCCTCAAAACCCCCTCGAGACAATGTCCCCAAAACCCCCCCGAGACAATGTCCCCAAAAACCCCCCCCAAAACCCCCCCGAGACAATGTCCCCAAAACACCCCGAGAAAATGTCCCCAAAACCCCCCCGAGATGATGTCCCCAAAACACCCCCCCCAAAACCCCCCCGAGACAATGTCCCCAAAACCCCCGAGACAATGTCCCCAAAACCCCCCCGAGACAATGTCCCCAAACCCCCACCGAGACAATGTCCCCAAAACCACCCCCCAAAACCGCCCTGAGACAATGTCCCCAAAACACCCCCGAGACAATGTCCCCAAAACACCCCACCAAAACCCCCCCGAGACAATGTTTCCAATACCCCCCCGAGACAATGTCCCCAAAATCCCCCCAAGACAATGTCCCCAAAACCCCACCCAAAACCCACCCGAGACAATGTCCCCAAAACCCCCACCGAGACAATGTCCCTAAAACCCCCCCGAGACAATGTCCCCAAAACAACCCCACCAAAACCCACCCGAGACAATGTCCCCAAAACCCCGCCCCCAAAACCCGCCCGAGACAAAGTCCCCAAAACCCCCCCGAGACAATGTCCCCAAAATCGCCCCGAGACAATGTCCCTAAACCCCTCCCCCCAAACCCCCCCTAGACAATTTTCCCAAAACCCCTCAGAGACAATGTCCCCAAAACACCCCCCGAAAACCCCCCCGAGACAATGTCCCCAAACCCCCCCGAGACAATGTCCCCAAAACCCTCCCCTCAAAACCCCCCGAGACAATGTCCCCAAAACCCCCGCGAGACAATGTCCCCAAAACCCACCCCCCAAAACACCCCCGAGACAATGTCCCCAAAACCACCCCGAGACAATGTCCCCAAAACTCCCCCCACCAACCCCCCCCTGAGACAATGTCCCCAAAACCCACCCGAGACAATGTCCCCAAAACCCCCACCACCAAAACCCCCCCAGACAATGTCCCCAAAACAACCCCCCAAAATCCCCCCGAGACAATGTCCCCAAAACCCTCCCGAGACAATGTCCCCAAAACCCCCCCGAGACAATGTCCCCAAAACACCCACCCAAAACACCCCCGAGACAATGTCCCCAAAACCCCCCCAAGACAAAGTCCACAAAACCCCCCCGAGACAATGTCCCCAAAAGCCCCACCGAGACAATGTCCCCAAAACCACCCCCCAAAACCGCCCTGAGACAATGTCCCCAAAACCCTCCCGAGACAATGTCCCCAAAACCCCCCCGAGACAATGTCTCCAAAACCCCCCCCCAAAAATCCCCCGAGACAATGTCCCCAAAACCCCCCCGAGACAATGTCCAAAAAACCCTCCCAAGACAATGTCCCCAAAACCCCCAACCAAAACCCCCGCGAGACAATGTCCCCAAAATCCACCCGAGACAATGTCCACAAAAAGCCCCCCCAAAAATCCCCCGAGACAATGTCCCCAAAACCCCCCAGAGACAATGTCCCCAAAACACACCCCCAAAACCCCCCCGAGACAAAGTCCCCGAAAATGCCCTGAGACAATGTCCCCAAAACCCCACCCCAAAACCCCCCCGAGTCAATGTTCCCAAAACCCCCCCGAGACAATGTCCCCAAAACCCCCCCCTGACAATGTCCCCAAAACCCCCCCCCAAAACCCCCCTGAGACAATGTCCCCAAAACCCCCCCGAGACAATGTCCACGAAAACCACCTCCCCAAAACCCCCCCGAGACAATGTCCCCAAAAACCCCCCGAGACAATGTCCCCAAAACCCCCAACCGAACCCCCCCAGAGACAATGTCCCCAAAACCCCCCCGAGACAATGTCCCCAAAACCCCCCCGAGACAATGTCCCCAAAACGCCCCCACCAAAACCCCCCCGTGACAATGTCCCCAAAACCCCCCCCCGAGACAATGTCCCCAAAACACCCCCGAGACAATGTCCCCAAAAACCCCCCCCAAAACCCCCCCGAGACAATGTCCCCAAAACACCCCGAGACAATGTCCCCAAAACCCCCCCGAGATGATGTCCCCAAAACACCCCCCCAAAACCCCCCCGAGACAATGTCCCCAAAACCCCCCGAGACAATGTCCCCAAAACCCCCCCGAGACAATGTCCCCAAAACCCCCCCATCAAAATCCCCCCGAGACAATGTCCCCTAAACCCCCCGAGACAATTTCCCCAAAACCCCCCCGAGACAATATCCCCAAAAACCCCCCCCAAATACCCCCCGAGACAATGTCCCCAAAACCCCCCCCGAGACAATGTCCCCAAAACACCCCCGAGACAATGTCCCCAAAAACCCACCCCCAAAAGCACCCGAGACAATGTCCCCAAAACCCCTCCGAGACAATGTCCCCAAAACCCCCCCGAGACAATGTCCCCAAAACCCCCCTGGTAAAACCCGCCCGAGACAATGTCCCCAAAACCCGCCGAGACAATGTCCCCAAAATCGCCCCGAGGCAATGTCCCCAAAACCACCCCCCAAACCCCACGGAGACAATATTCCCAATACCCCCCCGAGACAATGTCCCCAAAACCCCCCCCGAAACACCCCCGAGAAAATGTCCCCAAAACCCCACCCCAAAACCCCCCTGAGACAATGTCCCCAAAATCCCCCCTAGACAATGTCCCCAAACCCCACCCGAGACAATGTCCCCAAAACCGGCCCCAAAACACACCTGAGACAATGTCCCCAAAACACCCCCGAGACTATGTCCCCAAAACCCCCCACTAAAACCCCCCCCGAGACAATGTCCTCAAAACCCCCTCGAGACAATGTCCCCAAAACCCCCCCGAGACAATGTCCCCAAAAACCCCCCCCAAAACCCCCCCGAGACAATGTCCCCAAAACACCCCGAGAAAATGTCCCCAAAACCCCCCCGAGATGATGTCCCCAAAACACCCCCCCAAAACCCCCCCGAGACAATGTCCCCAAAACCCCCCGAGACAATGTCCCCAAAACCCCCCCGAGACAATGTCCCCAAACCCCCACCGAGACAATGTCCCCAAAACCACCCCCCAAAACCGCCCTGAGACAATGTCCCCAAAACACCCCCGAGACAATGTCCCCAAAACACCCCACCAAAACCCCCCCGAGACAATGTTTCCAATACCCCCCCGAGACAATGTCCCCAAAATCCCCCCAAGACAATGTCCCCAAAACCCCACCCAAAACCCACCCGAGACAATGTCCCCAAAACCCCACCGAGACAATGTCCCTAAAACCCCCCCGAGACAATGTCCCCAAAACAACCCCACCAAAACCCACCCGAGACAATGTCCCCAAAACCCCGCCCCCAAAACCCGCCCGAGACAAAGTCCCCAAAACCCCCCCGAGACAATGTCCCCAAAATCGCCCCGAGACAATGTCCCTAAACCCCTCCCCCCAAACCCCCCCTAGACAATTTTCCCAAAACCCCTCAGAGACAATGTCCCCAAAACACCCCCCGAAAACCCCCCCGAGACAATGTCCCCAAACCCCCCCGAGACAATGTCCCCAAAACCCTCCCCTCAAAACCCCCCGAGACAATGTCCCCAAAACCCCCGCGAGACAATGTCCCCAAAACCCACCCCCCAAAACACCCCCGAGACAATGTCCCCAAAACCACCCCGAGACAATGTCCCCAAAACTCCCCCCACCAACCCCCCCCTGAGACAATGTCCCCAAAACCCACCCGAGACAATGTCCCCAAAACCTCCACCACCAAAACCCCCCCAGACAATGTCCCCAAAACACCCCCCCAAAATCCCCCCGAGACAATGTCCCCAAAACCCTCCCGAGACAATGTCCCCAAAACCCCCCCGAGACAATGTCCCCAAAACACCCACCCAAAACACCCCCGAGACAATGTCCCCAAAACCCCCCCAAGACAAAGTCCACAAAACCCCCCCGAGACAATGTCCCCAAAAGCCCCACCGAGACAATGTCCCCAAAACCACCCCCCAAAACCGCCCTGAGACAATGTCCCCAAAACCCTCCCGAGACAATGTCCCCAAAACCCCCCCGAGACAATGTCTCCAAAACCCCCCCCCAAAAATCCCCCGAGACAATGTCCCCAAAATCCCCCCGAGACAATGTCCAAAAAACCCTCCCAAGACAATGTCCCCAAAACCCCCAACCAAAACCCCCCCGAGACAATGTCCCCAAAATCCACCCGAGACAATGTCCACAAAAAGCCCCCCCAAAAATCCCCCGAGACAATGTCCCCAAAACCCCCCAGAGACAATGTCCCCAAAACACACCCCCAAAACCCCCCCGAGACAAAGTCCCCGAAAATGCCCTGAGACAATGTCCCCAAAACCCCACCCCAAAACCCCCCCGAGTCAATGTTCCCAAAACCCCCCCGAGACAATGTCCCCAAAACCCCCCCCTGACAATGTCCCCAAAACCCCCCCCCAAAACCCCCCTGAGACAATGTCCCCAAAACCCCCCCGAGACAATGTCCCCAAAACCACCTCCCCAAAACCCCCCCGAGACAATGTCCCCAAAAACCCCCCGAGACAATGTCCCCAAAACCCCCGCCCGAACCCCCCCAGAGACAATGTCCCCAAAACCCCCCCGAGACAATGTCCCCAAAACCCCCCCGAGACAATGTCCCCAAAACGCCCCCACCAAAACCCCCCCGTGACAATGTCCCCAAAACCCCCCCGAGACAATGTCCCCAAAACCCCCCCGAGACAATGTCCCCAAACACCCCCCCAAAACCCCCCCGAGGCAATGTCCCCAAAACCCCCCCGAGACAATGTCCCCAAAACCCCCCCCCAAAACCCCCCAGAGACAATGTCCCCAAAACCCCCCGGAGACAATGTCCCCAAAACCCCCCCCAAAACCCCCCCGAGACAATGTCCCCAAAACATCCCCGAGAAAATGTCCTCAAAAACGCCCGAGACAATGTCCGCAAAACCCCCCCCACAAAAATCCCCCGAGACAATGTCCCGACAACCCCCCCGAGACAATGTCCCCAAAATCCCCCCGAGACAATGTCCCCAAAATCCCCCCCCAAAACCCACCCGAGACAATGTCCCCAAAACCACCCCGAGGCAATGTCCCCAAAACCCCCCCGAGACAATGTCCCCAAAACCCCCCCACCAAAACCCACCCAAGACAATGTCCCCAGAACCCCCCCGAGACAATGTCCCCAAAACCCCCCTGGCAAAACCCGCCCAAGACAATGTCCCCAAAACCCGCCGAGACAATGTCCCCAAAATCGCCCCGAGGCAATGTCCCCAAAACCACCCCCCAAACCCCACGGAGACAATATTCCCAATACCCCCCCGAGACAATGTTCCCAAAACACCCCCCGAAACACCCCCGAGAAAATGTCCCCAAAACCCCGCCCCAAAACCCCCCTGAGACAATGTCCCCAAAATCCCCCCTAGACAATGTCCCCAAAACACCCCCGAGACAATGTCCCCAAAACCGGCCCCAAAACACCCCTGAGACAATGTCCCCAAAACACCCCCGAGACTATATCCCCAAAACTCCCCACCAAAACCCCCCCCCGAGACAATGTCCTCAAAACCCCCACGAGACAATGTCCCCAAAACCCCCCCGAGACAATGTCCCCAAAAACCCCCCCCAAAACCCCCCCGAGACAATGTCCCCAAAACACCCCGAGGCAATGTCCCCAAAACCCCCCCGAGATGATGTCCCCAAAACACCCCCCCCAAAACCCCCCCGAGACAATGTCCCCAAAACCCCCCGAGACAATGTCCCCAAAACCCCCCCGAGACAATGTCCCCAAAACCCCCCCATCAAAATCCCCCCGAGACAATGTCCCCTAAACCCCCCCGAGACAATTTCCCCAAAACCCCCCCGAGACAATATCCCCAAAAATCCCCCCCCAAATACCCCCCGAGACAATGTCCCCAAAACCCCCCCGAGACAATGTCCCCAAAACACCCCCGAGACAATGTCCCCAAAAACCCACCCCCAAAAGCACCCGAGACAATGTCCCCAAAACCCCTCCGAGACAATGTCCCCAAAACCCGCCGAGACAATGTCCCCAAAATCGCCCCGAGGCAATGTCCCCAAAACCACCCCCCAAACCCCACGGAGACAATATTCCCAATACCCACCCGAGACAATGTCCCCAAAACCCCCCCCGAAACACCCCCGAGAAAATGTCCCCAAAACCCCGCCCCAAAACCCCCCTGAGACAATGTCCCCAAAATCCCCCCTAGACAATGTCCCCAAAACCCCCCCGAGACAATGTCCCCAAAACCGGCCCCAAAACTCCCCTGAGACGATGTCCCCAAAACACCCCCGAGACTATGTCCCCAAAACCCCCCACCAAAACCCCCCCCGAGACAATGTCCTCAAAACCCCCACGAGACAATGTCCCCAAAACCCCCCCGAGACAATGTCCCCAAAAACCCCCCCCAAAACCCCCCCGAGACAATGTCCCCAAAACACCCCGAGACAATGTCCCCAAAACCCCCCCGAGATGATGTCCCCAAAACACCCCCCCAAAACCCCCCCGAGACAATGTCCCCAAAACCCCCCGAGACAATGTCCCCAAAACCCCCCCGAGACAATGTCCCCAAACCCCCACCCAGACAATGTCCCCAAAACCACCCCCCAAAACCGCCCTGAGACAATGTCCCCAAAACACCCCCGAGACAATGTCCCCAAAACACCCCACCAAACCCCCCCCGAGACAATGTTTCCAATACCCCCCCGAGACAATGTCCCCAAAACCCCCCCCCAAAAATCCCCCGAGACAATGTCCCCAAAACCCCCCCGAGACAATGTCCCAAAAACCCCCCCAAGACAATGTCCCCAAAAACCCCAACCAAAACCCCCCCGAGACAATGTCCCCAAAACCCACCCGAGACAATGTCCACAAAAAGCCCCCCCAAAACCCCCCCGAGACAATGTCCCCAAAACCCCCCAAGAGACAATGTCCCCAAAACACACCCCCAAAACCCCCCCGAGACAAAGTCCCCGAAAATGCCCTGAGTTAATGTCCCCAAAACCCCACCCCAAAACCCCCCCGAGTCAATGTTCCCAAAACCACCCCGAGACAATGTCCCCAAAACCCCCACCGACAATGTCCCCAAAACCCCCCCCAAAACCCCCCCGAGACAATGTCCCCAAAACCCCCCCGAGACAATGTCCCCAAAACCACCTCCCCAAAACCCCCCCGAGACAATGTCCCCAAAAACCCCCCGAGACAATGTCCCCAAAACCCCCGCCCGAACCCCCCTCCCGAGACAATGTCCCCAAAACCCCCCCGAGACAATGTCCCCAAAACCCCCCCGAGACAATGTCCCCAAAACGCCCCCACCAAAACCCCCCCGTGACAATGTCCCCAAAACCCCCCCGAGACAATGTCCCCAAAACCCCCCCGAGACAATGTCCCCAAACACCCCCCCAAAACCCCCCCGAGACAATGTCCCCAAACCCCCACCCCAAAACCCCCCAGAGACAATGTCCCCAAAACCCCCCCGAGACAATGTCCCCAAAACCCCCCCCAAAACCCCCCCGAGACAATGTCCCCAAAACACCCCCGAGAAAATGTCCTCAAAAACGCCCGAGACAATGTCCGCAAACCCCCCCCCACAAAAATCCCCCGAGACAATGTCCCGACAACCCCCCCGAGACAATGTCCCCAAAATCCCCCCGAGACAATGTCCCCAAAATCCCCCCCCAAAACCCACCCGAGATAATGTCCCCAAAACCCCCCCCAGACAATGTCCCCAAAACCCCCCCACCAAAACCCACCCAAGACAATGTCCCCAGAACCCCCCCGAGACAATGTCCCCAAAACCCCCCTGGCAAAACCCGCCCGAGACAATGTCCCCAAAACCCGCCGAGACAATGTCCCCAAAATCGCCCCGAGGCAATGTCCCCAAAACCACCCCCCAAACCCCACGGAGACAATATTCCCAATACCCCACCGAGACAATGTCCCCAAAATCCCCCCCAAAACCCCCCCGAGACAATGTCCCCAAAAACACCCTCAAACACCCCCGCGACAATGTCCCCAAAACCCCCCCCCGAGACAATGTCACCAAAAGTCCCCCCCAAACACCCCCGAGACAATGTGCCCAAAACCCCCCCGAGACAATGTCCCCTAAACCCCAACCCCCAAAATCCCCCCGAGACAATGTCCCCAAAACACCCCCGAGACAATGTCCCCAAAACCCCCCCGAGATAATGGCCCCAAAATCCCATCCCCAAAACCCCCCGAGACAATGTCCCCAAAAACCCCCGAGACATTATCCCCAAAACCCCCCGAGACAATGTCACCAAAACCCCCACGAGACAATGTCCCCAAAACCACCCGAGACAATGTACCCAAAACACCCACCTCCAAAACCCCCCCGAGACAATGTCCCCAAAATCCCCCGAGACAATGTCCCCAAAACCCCCACGAGACAAGGTCCCCAAAACACCCCCCAAAACCCCCCGAGACAATGTCCCCAAAACCCCCACGAGACAATGTCCACAAAACCCCCGCGAGACAATGTCCCCAAAATCACCCCCCAAAACCCCCCCGAGACAATGTACCCAAACCCCGCCCGAGACAATGTCCCCAAAACCCCCCCGAGACAATGTCCCAAAAACAACCCCCCAAAACCCCCCCGAGACAATGTCCCCAAAAGCCCCCCGAGACAATGTCCCCAAAACCCCCCCCAAACCCACCCGAGACAATGTCCCCAGAACCCCCCCGAGACAATGTCCCCAAAACACCCCCGAGACAATGTCCCCAAAACACTCCCCCAAAACCCCCCCGAGACAATGTCCCCAAAACCCCCCCGAGACAATGTCCCCAAAACCCCCCCGAGACAATGGCCCCTAAACCACCCCCCCAAAACCCCCCCGAGACAATGTCCCCAAAACCCTCCCCGAGACAATGTCCCCAAAAACCCCCGGAGACAATGTCCCCAAATCCCCCCCGAGACAATGTCCCCAAAAACACCCCCCCCAAAACCCCCCCGAGACAATGTCCCCAAAACCCCCCCGAGACAATGTCCCCAAAATCCCCACAAGACAATGTCCCCAAAACCCTCCCCCAAAACCCACCCGAGACAATGTCCCCAAAACCCCACCGAGACAATGTCCCTAAAACCCCCCCGAGACAATGTCCCCAAAACAACCCCACCAAAACCCACCCGAGACAATGTCCCCAAAACCCCGCCCCCAAAACCCGCCCGAGACAATGTCCCCAAAACCCCCCGGAGACAATGTCCCCAAAATCGCCCCGAGACAATGTCCCCAAACCCCTCCCCCCAAACCCCCCCGAGACAATTTTCCCAAAACCCCTCAGAGACAATGTCCCCAAAACACCCCCCGAAAACCCCCCCGAGACAATGTCCCCAAACCCCCCCGAGACAATGTCCCCAAAACCCTACCCTCAAAACCCCCCGAGACAATGTCCCCAAAACCCCCCCGAGACAATGTCCCCAAAACCCACCCCCCAAAACACCCCCGAGACAATGTCCCCAAAACCACCCCGAGACAATGTCCCCAAAACTCCCCCCACCAAACCCCCCCCTGAGACAATGTCCCCAAAACCCACCCGAGACAATGTCCCCAAAACCCCCACCACCAAAACCCCCCCAGACAATGTCCCCAAAAACCCCCGGGACAATGTAACCAAAACCCCCCCGAGACAGCGTCCCCAAAAGCCCCCCAAGAGAATGTCCCCAAAACCCCCCCGAGACAATGTCCCCAAAACACCCCCCAAAACACCCCCGAGACAATGTCACCAAAACCCCCCCGAGACAATGTCCCCAAAACCCCCCCCAAAACCCCCCCGAGACAATGTCCCCAAAACCCCCCCGAGACAAGGTCCCCAAAACCCCCACCCCCAAAATCCCCCCGAGACAATGTTCCCAATACCCCCCCGAGACAATGTCCCCAAAATCCCCCACAAGACAATGTCCCCAAAACACCCCCACAAAACACCCCCGAGACGATGTCCCCAAAAACCTCCCGAGACAATGTCTCCAAAATCCCCCCGAGACAATGTCCCCAAAACACCCACCCAAAACTCCCCCGAGACAATGTCCCCAAAACCCCCCCGAGACAATGACCCCAAAACCCCCCCGAGACAATGTCCCCAAAAGCCCCCACAAAACCCCCCCGAGACAATGTCCCCAAAACCCCCCGAGACAATGTCCCCAAAACCCCCCCGAGACAATGTCCCCAAAATCCCCCCCCCAAAACCCCCCCCGAGACAATGTACCCAAAACACCCCCGAGACAATGTCCCCAAAACCCTCCCGAGACAATATCCACAAACACCCCCCCCAAAACCCCCCCGAGACAATGTCCCAAAAACGCCCCCGAGACAATGTCGCCAAAACCCCCCCGAGACAATGTCCCCAAAACCCCCCCCAAACCCCCCCGAGACATTGTCCCCAGAACCCCTTCGAGACAACGTCCCCAAAACCCCCCCGAGACAGTGTCCCCAAAACCCCCCCCCAAATCCCCCCCGAGACAATATTCCCAAAACCCCCCCAAGACAATGTCCCCAAAACACCCCCCCAAAACCCCCCCGAGACAATGTCCCCAAAACACCCCCGAGACAATGTCCCCAAAACCCCCCCGAGACAATGTCCCCAAAACCCCCACCCCCAAAACCCCCCGAGACAATGTTCCCAAAACCCCCCGGAGACAATGTCCCCAAAACCCCCCACAAGAAATGTCCCCAAAACACCTCCCCAAAACACCCCCGAGACGATGTCCCCAAAACCCTCCCGAGACAATGTCTCCAAAACCCCCCCGAGACAATGTGCCCAAAACACCCACCCAAAACTCCCCCGAGACAATGTCCCCAAAACCCCCCAGAGACAATGTCCCCAAAACCCCCCCGAGACAATGTCCCCAAAAGCCCCCCCCAAAACCCCCCCGAGACAATGTCCCCAAAACCCCCCGAGACAATGTCCCCAAAACCCCCCCGAGACAATTTCCCCAAAATCCCCCCCCAAAACCCCCCGAGACAATGTTCCCAAAACCCCCCACAAGACAATGTCCCCAAAACAACCCCCAAAAACACCCCCGAGACGATGTCCCCAAAACCCTCCCGAGACAATGTCTCCAAAACCCCCCCGAGACAATGTCCCCAAAACACCCACCCAAAACTCCCCCGAGACAATGCCGCAAAACCTCCCGAGACAATGTCCCCAAAACCTCCCGAGACAATGTCCCCAAAAGCCCCCCCCAAAACCCCCCCGAGACAATGTCCCCAAAAACCCCCCCCAAAAACCCCCCGAGACAATGTCCCCAAAAGCCCCCGAGACAATGTCCCCAAAACCCCCCTCAAAACACCCCCGAGACAATGTCCCCAAAAACCCCCGGGACAATGTCCCCAAAACCCCCCCGAGACAATGTCCCAAAAAACCCCCCCGAGACAACGTCCCCAAAACGCCCCCGAGACAATGTCCCCAAATCCCCCCCGAGACAATGTCCCCAAAACCCCCACCCCCCAAAACCCCACCGAGACAATGTTCCCAAAACCCCCCCGCGACAATATCCCCAAAACCCCCCACGAGATAATGTCCCCAAAATACCCCCCCTAAACACCCCCGAGACAATGTCCCCAAAACCAGCCCGAGACAATGTCCTCAAAACCCCCCCGAGACAATGTCCCCAAAACACCCACCCAAAACTCCCCCGAGACAATGTCCCCAAAACCCCCCAGAGACAATGTCCCCAAAACCCCCCCGAGACAACGTTCCCAAAACCCCCCCCGAGACAATGTCCCCAAAACCCCCCCGAGACAATGTCCCCAAAACCCCCCACAAGACAATGTCCCCAAAACACCCCCCCAAAACACCCCCGAGACGATGTCCCCAAAACCCTCCCGAGACAATGTCTCGAAACCCCCCCCCGAGACAATGTCCCCAAAACACCCACCCAAAACCCCCCCGAGACAATGTCCCCAAAAAGCCCCCGAGACAATGTCGCCAAAATCCCCCGAGACAATGTCCCCAAAATTCCCCCCCAAACACCCCTGAGACATTGACCCCAGAACCCCTTCGAGACAATGTCCCCAAAAACCCCCCCGAGACAATGTCCCCAAAACCCACCCCCCAAATCCCCCCCGAGACAATGTTCCCAAAACCCCCCCTAGACAATGTCCCCAAAACCCGCCCCCAAAAACCCCCCGAGACAATGTCCCCAAAACCCACCCCGAGACAATGTCCCCAAACACCCCCCCCCCAAAACACCGCCGAGACAATGTCCCCAAAAACCCCCGGGACAATGTCCCCAAAACCCCCCCGAGACAGCGTCCCCAAAAGCCCCCCAAGACAATGTCCCCAAAACCCCCCCGAGACAATGTCCCGAAAACACCCCCCAAAACACCCCCGAGACAATGTCACCAAAACCCCGCTGAGACAATGTCCCCAAAACACCCCCCAAAACCCCCCGAGACAATGTCCCCAAAACCCCCCCGAGACAAGGTCCCCAAAACCCCCACCCCCAAAATCCCCCCGAGACAATGTTCCCAATACCCCCCCGAGACAATGTCCCCAAAACCCCCCACAAGACAATGTCCCCAAAACACCCCCACAAAACACCCCCGAGACGATGTCCCCAAAAACCTCCAGAGACAATGTCTCCAAAATCCCCCCGAGACAATGTCCCCAAAACACCCACCCCAAAACTCCCCCGAGACAATGTCCCCAAAAGCCCCCCACAAAACCCCCCCGAGACAATGTCCCCAAAACCCCCCGACACAATGTCCCCAAAACCCCCCCGAGACAATGTCCCCCAAAATCCCCCCCCAAAACCCCCCCGAGACAATGTACCCAAAACACCCCCGAGACAATGTCCCCAAAACCCTCCCGAGACAATATCCCCAAACACCCCCCCCAAAACCCCCCCGAGACAATGTCCCAAAAACGCCCCCGAGACAATGTCACCAAAACCCCCCCGCGTCAGTGTCCCCAAAACCCCCCCCAAACCTCCCCGAGACATTGTCCCCAGAACCCCTTCGAGACAACGTCCCCAAAACCCCCCCGAGACAGTGTCCCCAAACCCCCCCCCCAAATCCCCCCCGAGACAATATTCCCAAAACCCCCCCAAGACAATGTCCCCAAAACACCCCCCCAAAAACCCCCCGAGACAATGTCCCCAAAACCCCCCCGAGACAATGTCCCCAAACCCCCCCCCAAAACACCCCCGAGACAATGTCCCCAAAAACCACCGGGACAATGTCCCCAAAACCCCCCCGAGACAATGTCCCAAAAAAACCCCCCGAGACAACGTCCCCAAAACGCCCTCGAGACAATCTCCCCAAAACCCCCCCGAGACAATGTCCCCAAAACCCCCACCCCAAAAAACCTCCGAGACAATGTTCCCAAACACCCCCGCGACAATGTCCCCAAAACCCCCCACGAGACAATGTCCCCAAAACACCCACCCAAAACTCCCCCGAGTCAATGTCCCCAAAACACCCCGAGACAATGTCCCCAAAACCCCCCCGAGAAAACATCTCCAAAACACCCCCCGAGACAATGTCCCCAAAACCCCCCCCGAGACAATGTCCCCCAAAAACCCCACCCCCAAAACCCCCCGAGACAATTTTCCCAAAACCCCCCACAAGACAATGTCCCCAAAACAACCCCCAAAACACCCCTGAGACGATGTTCCCAAAACCCTCCCGAGACAATGTCTCCAAAACCCCCCCGAGACAATGTCCCCAAAACACCCACCCAAAACTCCCCCGAGACAATGTCCCCAAAACCCCCCGAGACAATGTCCCCAAAACCCCCCCGAGACAATGTCCCCAAAAGCCCCCCCCAAAACCCCCCCGAGACAATGTCCCCAAAACCCCCCCACAAAATCCCCCCGAGACAATGTCCACAAAACCACCCCGAGACAATGTCCCCAAAACCCCCCTCAAAACACCCCCGAGACATTGTCCCCAAAAACCCCCGGGACAATGTCCCCAAAAACCCCCCGAGACAATGTCCCCAAAACCCCCCCGAGACAATGTCCCCAAAAACCCCCCTGAGACAACGTCCCCAAAACCCCCCCGAGACAATGTCCCCAAAACCCCCACCCCCAAAACCCCCCGAGACAATGTTCCCAAAACCCCCCCGCGACAATGTCCACAAAACCCCCCACGAGACAATGTCCCCAAAACACACCCCCAAAACACCCCCGAGACAATGTCCCCCAAAACCCCCCCGAGACAATGTCCTCAAAAACCCCCGAGACAATGTCCCCAAAACACGCACCCAAAACTCCCCCGCGACCATCTCCCCAAAAGCCCCCAGAGACAATGTCCCCAAAACCCCCCCGAGACAACGTCCCCAAAACCCCCCCCCGAGACAATGTCCCCAAAACCCCCCCGAGACAATGTCCCCAAAATCCCCACCCCCAAAACCCCCTGAGACAATGTTCCCAAAACCCCCCCGAGACAATGTCCCCAAAAACCCCCACAAGACAATGTCCCCAAAACACCCCCCCAAAACACCCCCGAGACGATGTCCCCAAAACCCTCCCGGAACAATGTCTCGAAAACCCCCCCGAGACAATGTCCCCAAAACACCGACCCAAAACCCCCCCGAGACAATGTCCCCAAAAAGCCCCCGAGACAATGTCGCCAAAACCCCCCCGAGACAATGTCCCCAAAATTCCCCCCCAAACACCCCCGAGACATTGTCCCCAGAACCCCTTCGAGACAATGTCGCCCAAAACCCCCCCGAGACAATGTCCCCAAAACCCCCCCCAGAACCCCCCGAGACAATGTCCCCAAAACCCCCCCCAAATCCCCCCCGAGACAATGTTCCCAAAACACGCCCGAGACAATGTCCCCAAAACCCTCCCGAGACAATATCCCCAAGCATCCCCCCCAAAACCCCCCCGAGACAATGTCCCAAAAACGCCCCCGAGACAATGTCGCCAAAACCCCCCCGAGACAATGTCCCCAAAACCCCCCCCAAACCCCCCCGAGACATTGTCCCCAGAACCCCTTCGAGACAACGTCCCCAAAACCCCCCGGGACAATGTCCCCAAAACACCCCGAGACAATGTCCCCAAAACCCTCCCGAGAAAACATCTCCAAAACACCCCCCGAGACAATGTCCCCAAAACCCCCCCGAGACAATGTCCCCAAAAACCCCACCCCCAAAACCCCCCGAGACAATTTTCCCAAAACCCCCCAAAAGACAATGTCCCCAAAACGACCCCGAAAACACCCCTGAGACGATGTTCCCAAAACCCTCCCGAGACAATGTCTCCAAAACCCCCCCGAGACAATGTCCCCAAAACCCCCCGAGACAATGTCCCCAAAACCCCCCCGAGACAATGTCCCCAAAAGCCCCCCCCAAAACCCCCCCGAGACAATGTCCCCAAAACCCCCCCACAAAAACCCCCCGAGACAATGTCCCCAAAACCCCCCCGAGACAATGTCCCCAAAACACCCCTCAAAACACCCCCGAGACATTGTCCCCAAAAACCCCCGGGACAATGTCCCCAAAACCCCCCCGAGACAATGTCCCCAAAAACCCCCCCGAGACAACGTCCCCAAAACGCCCCCGAGACAATGTCCCCAAAACCCCCCCCGAGACAATGTCCCCAAAACCCCCACCCCCAAAACCTCCCGAGACAATGTTCCCAAAAACCCCCCCGCGACAATGTCCACAAAACCCCCCACGAGACAATGTCCCCAAAACACCCCCCCAAAACAACCCCGAGACAATGTCCCCAAAACCCCCCCGAGACAATGTCCTCAAAAACCCCCCGAGACAATGTCCCCAAAACACCCACCCAAAACTCCCCCCCGAGACCATGTCCCCAAAAGCCCCCAGAGACAATGTCCCCAAAACCCCCCCGAGACAACGTCCCCAAAACCCCCCCCGAGACAATGTCCCCAAAACCCCCCCCGAGACAATGTCCCCAAAATCCCCACCCCCCAAAACCCCCTGAGACAATGTTCCCAAAACCACCCCGAGACAATGTCCCCAAAACCCCCCACAAGACAATGTCCCCAAAACACCCCCCCAAAACACCCCCGAGACGATCTCCCCAAAACCCTCCCGGGACAATGTCTCGAAAACCCCCCCGAGACAATGTCCCCAAAACACCGACCCAAAACCCCCCCCGAGACAATGTCCCCAAAAAGCCCCCGAGACAATGTCGCCAAAACCCCCCCGAGACAATGTCCCCAAAATTCCCCCCCAAACACCCCCGAGACATTGTCCCCAGAACCCCTTTGAGACAATGTCGCCCAAAACCCCCCCCGAGACAATGAACGCAAAACCCCCCCCCAAATCCCACCCGAGACAATGTTCCCAAAACCCCCCCGAGACAATGTCCCCAAAAACCCCCCCCAGAACCCCCCGAGACAATGTCCCCAAAACCCCCCCGAGACAATGTCACCAAAAAGCCCCCGAGACAATGTCGCCAAAACCCCCCCGAGACAATGTCCCCAAAATTCCCCCCCAAACACCCCCGAGACATTGTCCCCAGAACCCCTTGGAGACAATGTCCCCAAAACCCCCCCCGAGACAATGAACGCAAAACCCCCCCCCCAAATCCCCCCCGAGACAATGTTCCCAAAACCCCCCCGAGACAATGTCCCCAAACCACCCCCCAAAACACCCCCGAGACAATGTCCCCAAAAAACCCCCGGGAAAATGTCCCCAAAACCCCCCTGAGACAACGTCCCCAAAAGCCCCCCGAGACAATGTCCCCAAAACCACCCGAGTCAATGTCCCCAAAACATCCCCCCAAAACACCACCGAGACAATGTCCCCAAAACCCCCCCGAGACAATGTCCTCAAAACACCCCGAGACAATGTCCCCAAAACACCCACCCAAAACTCCCCCGAGACAATGTCCCCAAAACGCCCCCGAGACAATGTTCCCAAAACCCCCCCGAGACAAGGTCCCCAAAACCCCCCCGAGAAAATGTCCCCAAAACCCCCCCGAGACAATGTCCCAAAAACGCCCCCGAGACAATGTCACCAAAACCCCCCCCGCGTCAGTGTCCCCCAAAACCCCCCCCAAACCTCCCCGAGACATTGTCCCCAGAACCCCTTCGAGACAACGTCCCCAAAACCCCCCCCGAGACAGTGTCCCCAAACCCCCCCCCCCAAATCCCCCCCGAGACAATATTCCCAAAACCCCCCCAAGACAATGTCCCCCAAAACACCCCCCCAAAAACCCCCCGAGACAATGTCCCCAAAACCCCCCCGAGACAATGTCCCCAAACCCCCCCCCAAAACACCCCCGAGACAATGTCCCCAAAAACCCCCGGGACAATGTCCCCAAAACCCCCCCCGAGACAATGTCCCAAAAAAAACCCCCCGAGACAACGTCCCCAAAACGCCCTCGAGACAATCTCCCCAAAACCCCCCCGAGACAATGTCCCCAAAACCCCCACCCCAAAAAACCTCCGAGACAATGTCCCCAAACACCCCCGCGACAATGTCCCCAAAACCCCCCACGAGACAATGTCCCCAAAACACCCCACCCAAAACTCCCCCGAGTCAATGTCCCCAAAACACCCCCGAGACAATGTCCCCAAAACCCCCCCGAGAAAACATCTCCAAAACACCCCCCGAGACAATGTCCCCAAAACCCCCCCGAGACAATGTCCCCAAAAACCCCACCCCCAAAACCCCCCGAGACAATTTTCCCCAAAACCCCCCACAAGACAATGTCCCCAAAACAACCCCCAAAAACACCCCTGAGACGATGTTCCCAAAACCCTCCCGAGACAATGTCTCCCAAAACCCCCCCCGAGACAATGTCCCCAAAACACCCACCCAAAACTCCCCCGAGACAATGTCCCCAAAACCCCCCGAGACAATGTCCCCAAAACCCCCCCGAGACAATGTCCCCAAAAGCCCCCCCCCAAAACCCCCCCGAGACAATGTCCCCAAAACCCCCCCACAAAATCCCCCCCGAGACAATGTCCACAAAACCACCCCGAGACAATGTCCCCAAAACCCCCCTCAAAACACCCCCGAGACATTGTCCCCAAAAACCCCCGGGACAATGTCCCCAAAAACCCCCCGAGACAATGTCCCCAAAACCCCCCCGAGACAATGTCCCCCAAAAACCCCCCTGAGACAACGTCCCCAAAACCCCCCCGAGACAATGTCCCCAAAACCCCCACCCCCAAAACCCCCCGAGACAATGTTCCCAAAACCCCCCCCGCGACAATGTCCACAAAACCCCCCACGAGACAATGTCCCCAAAACACACCCCCAAAACACCCCCGAGACAATGTCCCCAAAACCCCCCCGAGACAATGTCCTCAAAAACCCCCGAGACAATGTCCCCAAAACACGCACCCAAAACTCCCCCGCGACCATCTCCCCAAAAGCCCCCAGAGACAATGTCCCCAAAACCCCCCCGAGACAACGTCCCCAAAACCCCCCCCGAGACAATGTCCCCAAAAACCCCCCCCGAGACAATGTCCCCCAAAATCCCCACCCCCAAAACCCCCTGAGACAATGTTCCCAAAACCCCCCCCGAGACAATGTCCCCAAAAACCCCCACAAGACAATGTCCCCAAAACACCCCCCCCAAAACACCCCCGAGACGATGTCCCCAAAACCCTCCCGGAACAATGTCTCGAAAACCCCCCCCGAGACAATGTCCCCAAAAACACCGACCCAAAACCCCCCCGAGACAATGTCCCCAAAAAGCCCCCGAGACAATGTCGCCAAAACCCCCCCGAGACAATGTCCCCAAAATTCCCCCCCAAACACCCCCGAGACATTGTCCCCAGAACCCCTTCGAGACAATGTCGCCCAAAACCCCCCCGAGACAATGTCCCCAAAACCCCCCCCAGAACCCCCCGAGACAATGTCCCCAAAACCCCCCCCCAAATCCCCCCCGAGACAATGTTCCCAAAAACACGCCCGAGACAATGTCCCCAAAACCCTCCCGAGACAATATCCCCAAGCACCCCCCCAAAACCCCCCCGAGACAATGTCCCAAAAACGCCCCCGAGACAATGTCGCCAAAACCCCCCCGAGACAATGTCCCCAAAAACCCCCCCCCAAACCCCCCCCGAGACATTGTCCCCCAGAACCCCTTCGAGACAACGTCCCCAAAACCCCCCGGGACAATGTCCCCAAAACACCCCGAGACAATGTCCCCAAAACCCTCCCGAGAAAACATCTCCAAAACACCCCCCGAGACAATGTCCCCAAAACCCCCCCGAGACAATGTCCCCAAAAACCCCACCCCCAAAACCCCCCCGAGACAATTTTCCCAAAACCCCCCAAAAGACAATGTCCCCAAAACGACCCCGAAAACACCCCTGAGACGATGTTCCCAAAACCCTCCCGAGACAATGTCTCCAAAACCCCCCCGAGACAATGTCCCCCAAAACCCCCCGAGACAATGTCCCCAAAACCCCCCCGAGACAATGTCCCCAAAAGCCCCCCCCCAAAACCCCCCCGAGACAATGTCCCCAAAACCCCCCCACAAAAACCCGCCGAGACAATGTCCCCCAAAACCCCCCCCGAGACAATGTCCCCAAAACACCCCTCAAAACACACCCCCGAGACATTGTCCCCAAAAACCCCCGGGACAATGTCCCCAAAACCCCCCCGAGACAATGTCCCCAAAAACCCCCCCGAGACAACGTCCCCAAAACGCCCCCGAGACAATGTCCCCAAAACCCCCCCCGAGACA